>VMDO01020789.1:0-36755 GCA_007922755.1 Pedetes capensis
CACACATTGCTTTTTGAGACAGGGCTCAAAAATTGCACAGGCTACATGTGGCCTTGAACTCCAGATCCTCCCGCCTTGGCCTCCAGAGTAGCTGGGATTATAGGGGTGCCCCACTGCACCTGCTCTGAACCCTTTCTTAATAAGAGAACGCCACTGCATTCAATTAAATGGGCTTCCGGCCCTAACTGCCACCAATAGTCTAGCTTTAAGATAAAATCAAGTTACCGGGCACCTATTCGTGGTTTTCACGAGAATTGGATTCTAACAGCGCCGAGCTAGCAGAGATGTAGGAAACCATACTAACTATAGTGTTTCGCCTGTTGTACGTAGGGTCACTATGAGTCAGACACCGACTTGAGGGCACCTAACAAGAACAACCTTGTCCTTGAGAGGGAGGCGAGGGGCAAAGCAAAGTGCCAAGGGCACTTTCTCTGCATAAAAGCAGCAGGTGATGCAGAACCGAACAAAACCGAACCAGGCTTTCTTTAATGGCGATGTGCGCATCTTACTCTATTCTAGAAAACCCCAGTGCCATCCAGAGGGCATGCTTCTTCTCTTCCCCAGAGGCTCCCTGCGTTGGAAGCATGTTTGCAGCAGCAGGCTTGGCACGACAGTTCTAAGGAGAGGTGACATTACCCAGCCTGCTCACAGCCCCGAGGACATCCCCGCCCCAGGCTCTTGGGGACTGAACTGCAAGGCACTGCCATCTAGACCAGCAGCCAGCACAGAGCGGCAAGGAACCCCACGGGCACAGCTACCACCGAGGATGGGCCGCCAGAGCATCTGGGAGCCGCCTGCCAAATAACACAGAGGGCAAGCAGGACCTGGACAGAAGCCAAACGTGAGCCTTCTGCCCAGCCAAGCCTATCATGAGGTCGTCGTGCCAGAGCCTGGCGGGATCCTTGGGGTCTGCAGGGCTGCTGGTCCCCAGCACTGTGGAGTGTTCCCCGGAAGCCTTGTACTCCCCGAGTCTCAAGAGAGGACACTCCCAGAGGCCCGCTCCATAGCCTCATCAGGGCATGGGGAGTTTGACCAGCACACAGAAATCTCTTCTCCTAAAGCTGCAAGGGGCTGGGATTTAGCTCAGTGGGTAGAGCACCTCTCTGCAGGCTCTGAGTTCCCAGTTAGATTCCCAGCACTGCAAAAATGGGAGAAGGACCTGGCAATCCACTCCCCAGGCAATCGCTAAACAGTCAGCCATTGAAGACCCTATGAGGGTCGCTATGAGTCACAGGCATCTAACAACAACAAAGCTGCAGGCTAAAGATTAAGTGCTCCTCATTACAACTAAAACAATGAGGCTGGGGACGCAGCTCAGTGGTAGAGCACTTGTCTAGCACACACTACTTGTCTAGCTGTGGGTTCATCCCCAGCACCCCACAAAAAAAGCAATTTGACTTTATTGTTAATACTGCAACTCATTTTCTCAATTCCTCAAACCTCAAAATGAAAGTAATTTGTAGAGTATGGGACCAATTACAAAGTCCTTCCTGAGCTGGGAATGGTGGCACATACCTAGAATCCCGGGCTAGGATTTAGCTCAGTGGGTAGAACGCTACGCTGCAGTCTCTGAGGTCCCGAGTTCAATTCCCAGCTGCGCTGCAGTCTCTGAGGTCCTGAGTTCAATTCCCAGCACCGCAAAAATGGGAGAAGGGCCTGGCAATCCACTCCCAAGGTAATCCCGAAACAGTCAGCCATTGAAAACCCAATGAGGGTCGCTATGAGTCGGATACCGACTGGACGGCACCTAACAACAACAACAACAACCTAGAATCCCAGTTCTTAAGAGACTGAGGCAGGAGGATTGCAAGTTTGAGGCCAGCCTGGGCTACATAGCAAGATCTTGTCTCAAAAACAAACAAAAAATCAGCACTGGGCGCAGTGGCCCACGCCTGTAATCCCAGTGGCTCAGGAGGCAGAGGCAGGAGGATCCCAAGTTCGAGACCAGAGGTAGTCTGCATCACTTAGCGAGACCCTGTCTCAAAAAGTAAAAAAATGGGCTTGGGGTGCAGCTCAGTGGTCCAGCATTTGCAAAGCATGCAAGAGCGAGGCCTTGGGTTCAACCCCCAGTACCAAAAAAAAAAAAAAAAAATCAAATCCAGAATTGTTCTGAGAAACTCTAAGTCATCACAAAAATAAGTGACACATTCTCTCTTTGTGTCTCAATATATCAGAAATCATCAATATTTTCAAATCAAACTTCATAAACATAACTTTCACACCTCAGTTTATCAATCTGCAGATAGGCTTTGTAAAAGGCCAGCCCCTTTATTACAATGAATAAATTAGGAAGAACTGAAAAACAAAATCTTAACTTTTTAACATTCTCTTGATTTAATATATGAAAAAACATCTCACATAATTGCTTATCTGATTGAATTGCCTAGACCACAGACCAAGTCTAAACTTAAAAAGAAATAACGCCAAAATAAAACAATACTGATCCTCATCATTTTCTTTTTTCCTCCTGATTTTACTTAATAAAAACAATAGTGGAAGCAGCCCAAACAAGTTAGGACATAAACCTCAGTGTCTCCTGTTTTGACAAGAAAATAAACATGGTAGTACATAGCTGCAAGTCCACCAATGCTCCTAGACTAGAAACACTGTCCTCAATCATGAAAGAGCTACATCGCGCCACTCTCCAAAGCCCAGGTTCACCAGACACCCCCTGGGTCCTCCCCGGAAGCACACCTCCCAAATGAACACCCAGCCTGAACACCGTTTCTGCCCTACAAAGAGCTCCAGGCAAGAGGCGGGCAGGGAAAGGGAAGGAGGAGGAAGGAAACCTGCTGTGGTGGCAGCCTGCCCTGAGGGCCACACCATCCACCAGGGCAGATCCCAGGAACATCTGTGCTAATCAGTGCTGGCAGCTCAGGGCCACCTGCTCAAGGCTCAAGGCCAGCTTCACGGAGGCGGGGCGGAGGGGAGCACCGGCACAGCACCAGGGGACTCCACCTCCCCCCGGGTCGGAGAGGAGCGCAGCGCAGTACCAGTCTGAAGCTGAAGTCAACGCAACGCTGTGACGTCCGAAGCGTGTTGCAAGGACCTTGATCCCAGCAAGCGAGAGTGAAGCCCCCTCCCTTGGAAGCCTTTTTCTTAGCCTTTTTCTTCAAATGTGTATCCACAGGACGCAGTCTGCACTAACCCTTGCAGGAATAAAACACCCTCCCCGCCGGTGCTAATCTGCTCCTGAAGGCAAGCTTAGAGGATGTAATTAGATTCACAAAAGGGTTTAAGGCTCCCAGCAAAGAGGCAGGAAATAACGTGCATCAACCCTCTCCACATGGCCCCAGGACAGAGAAACTTCTGCGGAGCGGGATTAAGGATGACCTGGCAGGTGGACTTTGTTGCAAAGAAAACTAATATTATACATTCGGAGACAAAAAAAAAAATCAAAAGGATAATTATAAGCTTTAGAAGATAATGCATGGTATCATATTAAAAAGAAATTTTCTGTAGGTTGTTTGAAATCATTGGTTACTTTTTTTTTCCAGTCCTGGGCTAAATCCAGGGCCTTGTGCATACTTTGCAAGCACTCTACCTCTGAGCTCCCTTTTTTATTCTTTTCTTTGGTACTGGGGGTTGAACCCAGCGCCTCACACCTGCATGCTTTGCAAGTGCTGGACCACTGAGCTGCACTCCCAGCCCATTTTTTTTTTTTAACTTTTTGAGACAGGGTCTCACTAAATCATGCAGATCATCTCTGGTCTCAAACTTGCCATCCTCCTGCCTCCACCTCCCCAGCCTCTGGGATTACAGGCGTGCACCACCGCACCTGGCACCCCTTTTTTATTCTGAGGCAGGGTCTTGCGAAGTTGCGCAAGCAGCCTCTGGCCTCGAAATCCTCCTGCCTCTGCCTCCGGGTTGACCATGTCCATCTCACTGGTACTTTCAAAGTTGAACTTGAGGCAGCTTGCCTCTGAATTGAGAAAAATGGTGACAGTGTCCCCAGGGCGGTAGATGCCTATATTCAGGGCATTAGGCAGTGGCAGCCACGATCCCCAGCGCTGAGGGGGCAGAATAAGCCCAGCCAAACTGGGGCTGCCCTCCCTTCCCAGTCCTTCCAAGAGGAAGGGCTGATCTGGGCTACAAGAATCAGGAAAACGCCAAGAGCCACCCAGGTTCTGGCCTCAGCCTGCGCTCCAAGCTGGTAAGTGGCAAAACCCAACAAAACAGGCCTGCCCCAGACTCAGCCTGTCCAGACTGCACAGCCCTCTCCTCCCGCGCCCAGCCCCACCCCTCAGGGCCCTGGCTGCCCCCTGGGTTTGGCCAGGGGGCACATATGGGCTCTTCCTGGGGACCACTGTTCCAGGTCTTTGCTTCCAGCCGCCCAGGGCCCCGGGAGGGAGGGAGGAAGCGCCCATTCTCTTTTGTCTGCGAGAGAATCTTGGCTGGGGAGAGGTCCCTGCGCCTCCTCGGCCATCGCTGCCCAGCACCAGCTTCTCAACGCTGACAAGATCGCAATGCCTGAGCCCCCACCAAACGAGATGCCACGGCTTTCTGAGACTGGCCTGCTGCGGTCCTATCCCGGGCGTGTGGCCCCCGTCAGCGGGCACTCAGATGAAAGCCCGTCCAGAAGAAAAGCCTCGCAACAGCTGTCTCGGGGGAGGGGAGCTGGTGCGGGAACTGCTATCCCAATGTTGTTTAACAATCTGAAGTTGCAGGGCCTTCCCGTGGGAGGCACACACACACACACACACACACACACACACACACACACACACACACACTGGCTTCTCAGGCTCCTGAGGCCGGCAGTTGCATCAAGTCAAAGGTTGGCGCAATCTAGTCATTCCCCCGGTGCTGCTTTGAGGTAGGCCAATGTTATTAGTTCACAACTCACTGTGACCCCATGTACAACAGAACGAAACACTCCCCGACACTGTGCTATGACCAGCACTATGTCAGTGCTTCTCTGCTATTCATAGGGTTTTCAATGGCTGGTTGTTTCAGGAGTGGGTTGCTGGGTCCTTCTCCCAAACCAATAGCCCCCAGTATTCCCAGGCGGTCTCCCATCCAAGGACTAAACAGGCTGACCCTGCTTAGCTTCTGAGATCTGATGGGATCAGATGCCAGGGGTATAGCAGAAGGCACGTAGGCCAATACGTGATATTTATGCTTGCAGCCTAGGCTGTGAGTTATATACAGAGTTCCTTTTTATAAAATAGATGCTTTTTCTTTTCCTTGCTGCTGGGAATCGAACCCAGGGCCTGGTGCATGCTAAACTCGAGCTCTAGCACTGAGCTGCACCTCCAAACCAGATGCTTTTCCTAATGGAGCACTCCATAAAACGCTGGCAAATGCTAAGTAACCCACTAGGTCACAGGGCAGATTAAGTGCTTGCCTGGGGGTGGAGAATGAGAGTGAGGACATTAAAATTTAGATGTTGTTGTTGTTGTTGTTGTTGTTGTTAGGTGCTATCAAGTGGGGTCAACTCACTGGGACCAGATGTACAACAGAACTAAACACTTCTTGACACTGTGCCATGCCTGGCACTGTACCAGTCCTTCTCTGCTATTCATAGGTTTTCAATGGTGGATTGTTTCAGGAGTGGGCTGCCAGGTCCTTCTCCCTAGCCTGCAGCACCTGGTATTCTCAGGCAGTCTCCTATCCAAGGACTAACCAGACCGACCCTGCTTAATTAGCTTCTGAGATCAGGCGAGATTGGATGCCAGGGTGGTATGGCTGCAGTCAAAATTTAGATGGAGAAGAATATATGTTCCAACTTTAAGAACAACGATTTTTGGTACTGGGGGTTGAACCCAGGGCCTCATGCCTGCATGCTCTGCAAGTGCTGGACCACCGAGCTGTGCCCCCAGTCCATCTTTATTTTTATTTTTATTTATTTATTTATTTATTTTACTTTTTGAGATAGGGTCTCGGTAAATTACGAAGACTGCCTCTGGTCTCGAACTTGTGATCCTCCCACTTCCACCTCCCAGTTGGGATTACAGGCCTGAGCCAGAGCCCTGCAAGAACGATTTTCAAAGCACTCAGTAGCATTTTTTCTGACCAGGAAGAAGTTAGCCTGGAGTTTCAGAAGTCCTTACTACACACACCTTTAGGATTTACAGCAGTCATTCAGCACAGCCTAGGTGACAGCAACAAAGCCTAATACTAATCAACTTACTGACTTGGAAGATTTCCTTCATACCTCTAAACAAAGTACCACGTTGGTCTTGTTTCTGTCCAATAGGTAAAACTAATATCTGCATCTATTCTTTAAAATAAAATACATGCAAATTATTTTTTAACAATTTAAAACACCTATGGGTGTTATTAGGGAGAAGGGCCTGGCAATCCACTCCCAAGGCAATCCCGAAACAATCAGCCACTGAAAACCCTATGAGGGTCTCTATGAGTCGGATACCGACTTGACGGCACCTAACAACAGCAACATGGGTGTTATTAAGTGTGTTTGCAATAAAAGGGGTTTTGTTTGTTTTTGGTTTTGTTTTCTCTTTTGCAATACTGGGGGCTGAACCCAGGGCCTCCCACAAGCTTTGCAAACTAAATTACGCAGGCCGCCTCAGGCCTCAAACTTTCCATCCTCCGGCTTCTGCCCCCTGAGACTCTGGGATTACAGGCATGTGCCTGGCTGAAAATAAAAGTGATAAACTGTTTTATATTGTCATACATGCGACTTATTCTATTTAAGTCACATAAAAATTCTGTACTCCCTGCATTTAAAGGAAAACTGGATGTGCAGAATGCAGAACAGGGGCTCTGCATATAGTGACTGCCATCAGTCCTTCAAAGCAGAAGTGTAATCCCTCTTCCAAGAGTCTTTTGTGTTTATTTTATCTATTTATGATTCTATTTAGTCTTTTTTTTCTTTTTGCAGTACTAGGGGTTGAAGCCAGGGCCTTGTGCATGCTATGCAAGTGCTTTGCCTCTGGGCTGCACTCCCAGCCCTTTGTCATTTTTGAGACAGGGTCTTGCCAAGTTGCCCAGGCTGTTTTTGAACTCACTGTGTAGCCCAGGTGGGCTGGGATTTAGCTCAGCAGGTAGAGCGCTGCTCTGCTGTCTCTAAGGCCCCCGAGTTTAATTCCCAGCACCGCAAAAATGGGAGAAGGAAGTGGCAATCCACTCCCAAAGCAATCCCAAAACAGTCAGCCACTGAAAACCCGAAATGACTCAATGGCACATAACAACAACAAGTGTAGCCCAGGCAGGCCTTGAACTTCCGATGCTTCTGTCTTGGCTTCCTGAGTAACTGAGAGTACAGGCCTGTACCACCATGGTCTGGCCCCAAGAGTGTTTTACACACCCACTCCTCTATTTCAGCCAGCAGATGCCCTATCACCTCCCCGTTACCTCTCAGGTACCACGTATGCAATCAGGTTGTCTACTGATACCCTAAAATACATATTTCTAGTTTAAGAACCAATTCTCTCACACTTCTTTTTTTTTTTTTTTCGTGGTGCTGGGGGTTGAACCCAGGGCCTTGTGCTTGCATGCTTTGCAAGTGCTGGACCACTGAGCTACACCCCCAGCCCATTTTTTTTTTACTTTTTGAGACAGGGTCTCGCTAAATTACGCAGACTGCCTCTGGTCTCGAACTTGCGATCCTCCTGCCTCCGCCTCCCGAGCGGCTGGGATTACAGGCGTGCGCCACCGCGCCCGGCTCTATCTCACACTTCCAAACCCATGTAATGATGGTGCCCAGCTTCGCTCACAATTACCGAAATTCAAATAATAAAACCAGTTTTCACAGCCAAAAAAAACAAACTGAGGACATTCTACACTAGTGCCGACGTGGAAGATGAAGTAGCCTGAGAAATTTGGAAATGTCCATCAACGTTCAGAGCACACACACACTCTGTCTCAACAACTCCCCTTCTAGAAATTCAGGTGCACAGCGAGCCTCTGTGGATGCAAAATTTGCCTGAGGCAGGACAGACAGATGGGGACAACTGGGGGGACGTGGGAAGGAAGGGCTTCTCTCATCCTAGCATCTGGCCTGGGTCTCATCAGCTGAGAATTCCAGCACAATCAGAAGATGCAAAGCTGCCGTGAGAGCCGCCTACATAAAAAAATAAGATAAAATAAACCCAGGGCTGCCCGAAGAATCTCACCAAGCCAGATTATGGACTATGGCTAAAGTTAACAGACCTCGGTCCTTTCCCGAAGACGAGGGGCGGTAGGAATTTCAACTGTCCCGATCTAGGTATTTTAACAATGCTTCTTTTCCAGCCTGTAAATCTCTACCAGACACCCACGGGCACCCCATGAGACAATGTAACTTCCACAGCCCCAAGGCACACATCCAGCCACTGTAGAGACACCTAGACGCCCACGCTCTCTCGGGAGCGGGTGCTATCTCTCACTCTGAGAAACTCAAAACTCTGCTTCACCTCTCTGTTTCATCCTGAAATTCTTTTTGCCAACCAAAACAAGGACCTGACATCTCCCCTGACTGGACTTCCCAAGAAAGGGAACACCTCAGGGCAGGGGGTAATGTTGGGGTACTGCACCCCTAAACCTGCTGACATGCCCACGTGTCCACTAAGCTGGTAAGTCTGGCACAGGAAAGATGGGCTGTAAACCAAAGAGTGGGGATCAGGGGCTGGGGATAATAGAGGGGGATTCTGTCAGCCTGGGGGCTGGGTAACAATTCCCAGAGGCGCTTCCTAACTCCTGGGCTTACCTCTGCACAACTGGCTTCCCTGCCCATGCCCAAGGCTTGACCTCCTCATGAGGGTTCACCAGGTGACTGCCACGGAATCACTGTACAGTGGCGTGCAGCCTCTTACACGCCATCTTCCACAAAGGGCTCAGGAACCGCCATGTCCACAAATGGATTAGAAACTGCCACTCTGAGACTTTATTTTCTGAGTTATAAGGACTGACCAAAAGGTGTGAAGGAGCCGAGCACGGTGGCGCACACCTGTAAACCCAGTGGCTCGGGAGGCAGAGGCGGGAGCATCGCAAGTTCGAGACCAGAGACAGTCTGCGTAACTTAGCGAGACCCAGTTTCAAAAAGTAAAACAAAAATGGGCTGAGGGTGTGGCTCAGTGGTCCAGCACTGGCAAAGCATGCAGGCGCGAGGCCCTGAGTTCAAACCCCAGTACCACAAAAATAAAAATAAAAATAAAAATTTTTTAAAGGTGTGAAGGGAGAAAAAGCAAAAGGAGAAAGAGGAGGAAGAGGCAGAATAGAAGAACAGGTAGAGGAGGAGGAAGAAAGAAGGAAGAAGGAGAAAAGTGTTCAATAATGACATATCCCACTTAAAAAGAAGGTTCATAACTTTATGTACAAAGAACATTTTTCCTTCCTCATTTCTTAACCTCCATTTTGGATGATGCTTGAATTTAAAACAAAACAAAACAAAAACAGACAAAAAAACACATCACATCCTTCAGGAATATATCTTCAAGTCTGTGCTAAAAATTGAAATGTTATGTTTAACTCAATTTATTTCTTAAAGTTGGCATCCAATCTTTGAAAGAATGCATTAGTTCTTTCTAAGAGGACACGTAGGCCCTTTACCTACAGCTAGCCAAATACAAAAACCAACGTAGAGAATTCTTCCTACTTGGAGACAACAAACCACAAATTCCTTCGTATCGTTTTCACTCCCCTATATAAAAGCATCACATCCCACGTTACCTCCTCTTAGAATCATCCAAGCTCCAATCAGCAATCTAATTTCACTGGGCACCGTGCCACACACCTGAAATCCCAGAGATTCAGGAGGCTGAAGCAGGAGGATCATGAATTCAGGACCACAGGCAGCCTGTGTAACTTAGACCTTGTGTCAAAATTAAAAATTAAAAAATGGGCCACATCAAGGGGGTAAAACTGGCAAGAACAAGTGCAATCCAAAGGCTGCGAGTCTATGAAAATCTCTTAAGGAACCTCCCCAGCCTGTACGTGACTTTTAAAAAATCATTCTGGACTTCAAAAATAGGTACAATGATCTCTACATATTAATCAAGAAATTGTTTTTGTAAAATGTTTGAGGGAAGCGTCAACAACTCTATTTGATAACAGCACGGTGTGTATGTGAACTGAATTATCACTCTGTACCCCATGAATAATGGGAGAAGGACCTGGCAATCCACCCCCGGGGCAATCCTGCAACAATCAGCCATTGAAAACCCTATGAGGGTCGCTATGAGCCGGACAGGACTGGCACCTAACAACAACCCTATGAATAGGTACAGTCAAAGTAATAAAGAAAAAAAGGAAAATATAAAGGGGCTTGGGTGCAGCTCAGTGGTACAGCATTTGCTTGGTATGCACAATGCCCTGGGTTCAACCCCTAGTACTGCAAAAAGAAAAAAAGAAAGAAAGAAAGAAAAAAGATCTAGCTTATAGGAATAAGCAGCTTGCTCCCCTGAGGCCTCAGCCCAGCTAAGGACACCTGCTAACTAATGCTTATGTCTATGAAGCCGTCACTTGCTCTTAGCACCATAAAAACCCAAAACCCAGCAGCCTGCCACCTTGTATAAACAACAGGCAACAACATATCTTCTCACTAAGAATAAATGCAAGCAGAGTTTACTCTCTGCCAAGAGAATAATCTATATATGGGCAAAGAAAAGAGTATGCCAACTCACTTACTACATTAAAACCTTTACTGATCTGTAGTAATAAAAATAAGGAACCATTTACATGCTTGATGTTGGGTTTATCCTTGGCCAACATACACAGTCAGCCCTCCCTGGCTCTAGGGCTGTATCCACAAACAATCTCACATTGAAAATGTCTTAAAATCACAGCTGTGCTGAACCTGTATAAACTCTTTTTCTGTCACCTGTCTCTAAAAAGCCCAGAACACTGCTAGGCATGGTGGTCCGTGCCTGTAATCCCAGCACCGAGGAGGCTGAGGCAGGAGGATCTCCAGCCCAGGCTATGCAGCGAGTTCTAGGACAGCCTGGACCATATAGTGAAACCCTGTCTCAAAAAAAACAAAATAAATTGATTTTTTTTTTAAATGTAGTATACTAATCACCAACAGCATTCACATTGTACTAGGCATTATCAGTCATCTAGAGATGCTCTCCCCACATGTCTGTCAGCCTGTCACGGTGTGGGGACTTGCATGTTGCTGTAACACTGAAAGCCATGCCACCTGTATCTTAGATACCAGCAGGGTCACCCATGGTGGACAGATTTCAGCTGAGCTTCCAGACTTAGAAAGTCAGGATAAGAACCTGGCAGCCTGTTTCCAAAACAATCAGCCATTGAAAACCCTATGAATAGCAGAGAAGCACTGTCAGATATAGTGCCAGAGAATGAGTCCCCCAGGCTGGAAGGCATTCAAGAAATGACTAGTGAAGAGGTGCCTCCTTAAAGTAGAGTCAACCTTAATAACAGGAATGGAGTAAAGCCCCGGACCCTCCTTTTGCTGATGCAGCATGACTAAAAATAAGAAACACAGTGACTGCAACACTTGGCTGAAACATAGAAAGATTGTATGCATGGCACAGTGCTGGGTAGAGTTTCATTCTGTTGTACATAGGGTCGCTGTAAGTCAAATCAGACTCGATGGAACCTAACAACAACAAAAGAGATGACTTAAAACATATGGGAGGGTTGTGTAGGTTGAATGCAATTACTATACCATTTTACTGAATGGACTGAGCATGTGCTGAGCCTCATATGTGAGGGGATCCTGGAAATGACCCCTGGAAGACATCGAGGGACACCTATAAGTGTAAATGCACGTGGGCACAGAATGTGGTCCAAATCAAGATCTGCCATGACAGGCAGGCCGAGCAGGCTCGACCTTTCCATGTCCTACCGCCTTCTGCCTGTCTTGGTGACCACAAAGGGGCGCGCGGCTTACCTCTTGACCACCAGCTTCAGGGTCTTATGGGATCCTTTCACCAGGCAGATGGCCTCCTGCCTGAACCCCGAGAGCCCCACGTCGTTGATGCCCACGATCTCGTCTCCGGCCAGGAGCTTGTTGACGGCGGCGGCTTTACTTCCCTCTTCAACCTGTAACAGAGAAGCGGGTTCCGTGAGCCTCCAACTTGAGCAAGCGATTCCAGAGTCAGAGCGCGGCCCCTGGATGCAGCAGGGACGTCAACAGGCCCAGGGCTGGCGCAGATCGCGGTTCAGCACTATGCGGAAGGAGCAGCATTTCCCACTGAGGGACTGGGGATGCGCTAACACATGGCTTCTCTGTCCATGTCCCTCCTTCCGGTCAGCCTCCCCCAGGACCTGGGGTTGCAATTCACTGAGGAGAAAAAGACAAGGCTCGGAAACACCCAAAACTGGAAACACCAACCCACACACGCTGCCTCACTTTTTGGATTTCCTTTACCCAAAGGATTTTGGATTATTATCTACTAGCTATTTCTCGCCTGCAGCCATAGCCCTGTGGCATCGATCCCGTCAAATCTCAGAAGCTAAGCAGGGTTGAGCCTGGTTAGTACTTGGATGGGAGACCACCTGGGAACACCAGGTGCTGTAGGCTTGAGAGAAGGACCGGGCAACCCACTCCCAAAAATCAATCAGCCATTGAAAACCCTATGAACAGCAGAGAAGCACTGACAATAGTGTTTCCCTGTTGTATGTAGGGTCGCTATGATTCGGATACTGACGCAATGAAACCTATCAACAACAACAATAAGCTGTTTCTCAGACATTAACCCTGTGCCTGGATGGTTTCTGTAACACTTCCATTGGGCTACAGTTCAAATATCATATTCACTCACATAAAGCACACAATCGTGGCCAGGCACAGTGGCACACACCTGTAATCCCAGCAGCTCGGGAGGCGGGGGCAGGAGGATCACAAGTTCGAGACCAGAGACAGTCTGTGTAACTTAGCGAGACCCTGTCTCAAGAAAAGTAAAAAAATGGGCTGAGGGTGCAGCTCAGTGGTCCAGCACGTGCAAAGCATGTAAACGTGAGGCCCTGGGTTCAACCCCCAGTACCACAAAAAAAAAAAAAAAAAAAGAAAAAAGCATACGATTGTGTGGCTTTGGGTGTATTCACAGAGTTATACAATCACTATCAGCATCAATATACTTCCTTAACCCCAAAAGAAACTCCACACTCATTAACAGATACTTCCCAATCCTCCCAGCCCCTGGCAACCTCTAGTGCACTTTCTACACCTACAGACAGAGCGATTTTAGAAAGTTCACGGAAACGGAATCATACAAAGTGTGACCTTCCATGTCTGGCTTAGCGTAATGCTTTTGCAGTTCATCCATGCCACAGCATGCGCCAGTACTTGATTACTTTGTTACGGCTGAATGATATTTCATGGTATGAAAGGACCACGTTTTGTTTATCCATTCACAAGTTGATGGGCACTTGCACTGTTTCTGATTTGGGCTATTATGAACAATGATGCTGTGAACATTGGTGTACACACTTTTGTGTGGACATATCTGCACTACTGTCGAGCATATGCCTAGAAGCAGAACTGGTAGATCACAGGGTAATGATATTCAACATTTGGAAGAATCAACAGACTGTCTTCCAAAGCAACTGTCCCATTTTACCTTCCTATCAGCGGTATCTGAAGGTTCCAATTTCTTCACATCCCTGCTAAAACTTACAAGGTGTGGTCAAAAGATATGCTGAACGTCTAAATTTTAAAAAATTATTACAATAAGAGACACAAGTCTGCAGCTGTACCATTGTGGTGTCCGATCCTGTCAGATCTCAGAAGCTATGCAGGGGCGGGCCTGGTTAGTCCTTGGATGGGAGACCACCTGGGAACACCAGGTGCTGTAGGCTTGGGAGAAGGACCCGGCAACCCACTCCCAAAAACTAACCCGCCATTGAAAACCCTATGAACAGCAGAGAAGCACTGACAATAGTGTTTCCCCTGTGTACGTAGGGTCGCTATGAGTCGGACACTGACTGGATAGCTCCTAACAACAACAACATCCTGGGCAGCAGATGCTCAGTTGTCTGTTTCTCCATATAAAAGGATTTACATGAGATGCAGAAATTATAGTATACGGTATGCTGTCAAGTCGCATCCGACTCATAGTGACCCTCATTAGGCTGATTGTTTTGGGATTGTTTTTGGGAGCGGGCTGCCAGATCCTTCTCCCTTTTTTGTGGTGCTGGGGATCGAACCTGGGTCCTAAGAGAGTGCAGAGCAGCACTCTACCAACTGAGCTGACCCCCAGCAGTACAGATTATGGGACAAATTTATTACAGATAGAGAACATGGGCGCAGACTGTAAAGAGAGTACACCTTCCACGCGTGAAGGCCAGCACTAGTGAAGGGCCACCACCACCTTGAGCTAAGGTGGGGTGCGATCTGTATCATGGGGTTTAAGCCTTGGGGGAAGGAAAGAAATGTTTACCCTTGGGGCCGGTGCCTGGAATGCGTTAATGGATTCCCAGTGTCTTCAAAGGCTGGGCTCAGAGGCAGGCATTTCAAAAGGCTAGAAATCCAGGCATCTACTGGTCTTGATAAGGGAGCAGAATCCACTTGGAAAGGGAAAGCTTTCACCCCAGGATCTGGTTTGAATCTCACCAGCTGAGAATCAAGAACTTCAACTCAACTACCAAGAAGATTTCTCTGAGGACTGCCTGCACAGAGACGTTATTTTTGAGAGACATTTTAAATGATGAAAATGTTAAAACAGCAGTATGTCATGCTTGGTACCGAAATGTATGTAACCTTCTAGGTTGACCTTGCTTTGTCCTCTGTAATTCTGTGCTTCTCTGAGACACACCCAGGGAACTCCCTTGTGATTCTTTCCCAAATCTATGCAATGTCACCTCCTGGATCACCTTCTAATCTCATTTTACTAAAGGGAAGTTCCTCCAGTAGAGAAACCTAAACAATGGAACTTCTTGTTTTGATCTTATTGGCACCTCCCTAGTGCTTGACAGGGGCCTTTCTAGGTGGAGTTCGAGGCTCACGTCACTCTAGGTGCACAGAGCCGGGTGCCCAGGACTGACATCAAATAGGGTGTGCCTTAGGTTAAAAAAAAACTGGAAGGAACACGTGCCCACCTGCTGCTGCTTTTTCTCGTGGGAAGCCCATGAGTGTACTAGATGCATCTCTCTCTCCCCGCCCCCTCTCTCTCTGAATGCCTGCATGTACTGAATAAACTCTGTAACTCTGTTTCGCTCTCTGACTCATCCTGAAATTCTCTTCTGTGATGAAGCCAAGGAACTGGGTTAACCAAAGTAGAAGTCCCAACGAGGGGAACTCAGCAGGGTAGGCGGCCACGCTGAGGTGCATCCCTCCGCTGCGTGGCCCGCTGACAGTGTGACCAGCAGCACCAAGTACTGAGGGGCCCTGAGGGAGGCCACGGAGGATGGACGATCTCCAGCCTGGATCTGGGGGCCCCTGACACAGGTGGAAAAGAGGCCACCCCAAAGCCCAAGAGATAGTCGAGAGTCACAGAGACACAGATAAAAAGAGTGAGGCAGGACAGGAAAACAGGGAAAATTTGGGGGACATGGGAAGGAAGGAGGCCCCACCCAGGAGCTGGTTTAAGTCTCACTGGCCAAAAATCAAGGGTTCTAACATAACTGCTAAGAGTTAAAAAGTATGTGACCTTTGGGGTTCACCTTGCTTTCCGCTCTGTAATTTTGGGCTTGGGAACCCTACAATCAGGCCATGTCTACAGTCAGGACAGGCCCAGGCCCCTCCCTCGGGACTCTTTTCTTATCTATAAACCTAAGCACTGCCTGGAGCACCTTACAATCCCATACAAAAGGGAAGTTTCTCCAATAGAAGGCATACCACCATGTTTCTACCTTAAACCCTAAAACAATGGGACACTTTCTTTGAAACTGTCACCTAGTTGACCTACGCATTAGTGGCACTTCCCTAAAACACTATTTCTTGCAGAGCCACCCCCATCTCATTTGCATAGGAGAAGATCCCTGTGTCTGAGGGAATGGGTGGAATGCCCACTGTTAGGCTTGAACTCTGGACTGAATCTTAGCTACACCTTTGGAATAGCGTAGTCCCAAACACTTGGAAGGTCCAAGGCACACTAGGTGCCCAGAGCTGGGCACCGGGTACTGATGCCACATGGGGCGTGCCCCAGGATGAATAAAACTAGAGGGGACTCCCTACAAGCTCTTCTCCCCCTTGGGAAACCTGTTCCCATGTCTTAGACATGTGCTATGACTCTTTCTTAGATCTCTCTCCGTATACCCGTCCATGCTGCAGAGTGAAACGCCTACCACCCCTTCCCTTTACCCAACAGAACTGCTTCACACTCTGACTCCTCCTGAAATTCATTTTTGTGACTGAGCCAATGATCTGGCTTTCACCTGAGTGTTGTTGTTGTTGTTGTTGTTGTTGTTGTTGTTGTTAGGTGCCATCAAGTCGGTATCCGACTCACAGCGACCCTACATACACCAGGCAACACACTATTGTCAGTGCTTCTCTGCTGTTCATAGGGTTTCCAATGCCAGATTGATTTTTGGGAGGGGGTTGCCAGGTCCTTCTCCCAAGCCTGCAGCACCTGGTGTTCCCAGGTGGCCTCCCATCCAGGTACTAACCAGGCCTGACCATGCTTAGCTTCCGAGATCTGACGGGATCGGACGCCACAGGGCTATAGCTGCAGGCTTTCACCTGAGTGGAGGGAGGTCCTATATTGACGTAAGCTCATCCATCTTGAAAACTCTGGGACTCTGCAAAACAGACTACGCCCCAAACAGCATAACCCAGAACACCCAAGGTACTCAGACTGGTTACCGAGATAGCACCCCAAAAGACTGCCGTCAAGGCACTCAAACCTCTGACTTAAAACCCAGTGTAAGATGCCCTCAGCAGCTGCTCAGCAAGCCGGGCTGACCGCCCTGCCAGTCTCCGAATGCCTCAACTCCACCAGCAACTGCACGTGGAATCACTGCCCGGCTGCGACTCTGCTGCTCCACTCTGCTCTGCTGCCCGCGCCTCGCTCTGCTTGGCCCCCGTGGGGGTGAGTTCTTCTCTGAGTCCATACAGCCACTGTGGTTCCCTCAAGCAACTGGGCCTTGCGCTCACGTGTGGGACTTTTGCCCTGTGTGTGACCCCTATGCCATACAAGAGACAATGCTGAATTGACCCTTCCCTGCCACCCACCGGTGTGAAGCTTAAACCGGAGACTGGATTAGAATTTGACGATAAACAATCAAGTGACTAAAACATTGAAATGGACAGTTCTGTATCCTCTGAGTTTGGTCAATTATCCGAAGCAACAGTCCTGAGAAAGGGGAACTCTTCCGGTTAAGGAGGTAGGAGCTAGGCTGCAGCTCTCACTGCTGAGGACAGGAGGCCCCCCAACACTGGGGGTGGTCACTGAAGCTAGCCATAGTCATCTGGTGGATGTGCAGGACCAGGGTGGGCAGGCTGAGAAACAGAAGCTGATTTTGTTTTTGCTTTTCAACAGTTATGCATCCTGCATCCAAACAACCCAAATGCCAATCAACAGGTGAACCGGATAAATAAAATGTGTATATATACCCAATGAAATATTCTTCAGCCCTGAAAAAGAAGTGGGGTTAAGAGTGCAGCTCAGTGGTAGAGGACTTGCCTAGTATGCATCAAGCTCTGGGTTTCATCTCCAGCACCATCACCAAAAAGAAAAAGAAGAAAAGGATATTCTGTCACATGGATAAATAAAACAAATACTGTATAATTCCATTTGTATGAGGTGCCTGTTGTTGTTGTTAGGTGCTGTCGAGTCCAATTCATAGCAACTCTATGTACAGCAGATCGAAACACTTCTCAGGCACACAGAATAGTCACAATCATACAATGGAGAATGGTGTTTCCCAGGGGCTGAATACAGAGTTTCGGTGTAGGGGATGAAAAGTTCTGCAAATGCAGATGTAAACAATGAATGGGTTTAATGTTACTGAGTCTACTTTTCAACATGGTTAAGATGGTTAGTTTTTACGTTATGTATATTTTGCCAGGGGCCTGCAGCTCTAGCCCTGTGGCATCCAATCCCGTCAGATCTCGGAAGCTAAGCAGGGTCGGGCCTGGTTAACACTTGGATGGGAGACCGCCTGGGAACACCAGAGCTGTAGGCTTGGGAGAAGGACCTGGCAACCCCCTCCCAAAAATCAATCTGCCATTGAAAACCCTATGAACAGCAAAGAAGCACTGACAATAGTGTTTCCCCTGTTGTACAGAGGGTCGCTATGAGTCGGATACCGACTCGACGGCACCTAACAACAACAACATATTTTGCCAGAATAAAAAGTTATGCATTCCTTAATACCTAAAAACAGGAAAACTACTCTTGTCTAGTGAGAGAACAGTATGTGCCAAGCTTCAACATTGTGCCTTCTGATACCTTTGAATTCAACAACTTCAACAAAACCTTTAGGCAAAACTAGGATAAGAGATGACTTGCGCCATCTTTGAACAGCTTTGTTGTTGTTTCGGTCTGGGTTGGGTTTTATGCTGTTGCTATTATTGCTGTGACACAGGGTCTCACTATGTAGCCCAGGCTGCCTCTGACCTGGAGATGCTCCTGCCTCAGCCTCTGGCGTGCTGGGCTTATAGACATACATGCACCACCACGCCCAGCCTGGGACAGGTTCTGAAGCACCAGCGGCTCCTCAGGGTGAGCTTTACCTGTGCCTGACTCAGCCAGGACAGGCGGATTTTCCATCCCTGCCCATAAACGCTCGGATGGCAGGTCCTGCCAGACTGGCTGACATCTAAATGCCCCGCCTCCATGGGGAAGGACGGCCTGTGTTACTTCTCATCTGCAAAGACTCCCTAAGGTCCTTTTCTAGAAGGAAGGGTGGTGGTCCACGACACCCACCTGCCTCCCTGAACCACGTCCCGCCTACATTTCCCAGCAAAATTATGTCCTGGCTTAGGAGGTAAAGCGGTGTTTCCCCCTGACTGGCTTTCTCGCCCAGAGAAAGTCTCCCCAGGATATTTCTTGTGCTCACAGGGAAAGCAGTCAGAAAAGAAGACACTCTGAAAACGTCTTCCACTCTGTACTCTTAACCCATCTCACCTCTCAGGTTCTACCGAAATGACCAGGCTTGAACTTGGAAAGAAGAAACCTAAAATTGGCACTGGTTGTCAAAGGACAATCACTCTGGCAGCTGGCGTCCCTACGGTAAGGACATCATGTATTACACAATTACAAAATGAGTCAGGCATGGTGGCACACTCCTGTGATCCCAGCACTCAGGTGGCTGAGGCAGGAGGATCATGCGTTTGAGGCCAGCCTTGGCTACATGATGAGATGTTGCCTAAACAGCAACAAAACCCATTAACAACAAACCAGAATTTTAGCAAGTGTACTTCATTATAGTCCTGTGTTTGCAAAGTGAAGACGGCATATAGCACTGTAACTTGTTGTTGTTGTTGTTAGGTGCCGTGGAGTCGGTATCCGACTCATAGCGACCCTCTGTACAACAGGGGAAACACTATGGGCAGTGCTTCTCTGCTGTGCACAGGGTTTTCAATGGCAGATTGACTTCTGGGAGGGGTTGCCAGGTCCTTCTCCCACAGCACTGTAACTATCATTCTCCTCAATGTCTGCAAAACATTACAAACAGGCACAGGGCAGTTCTGTAGCAGGTAGGAGAAATACTTGCTCTGCCTTGCTCGAACTCCAAAAAGTCCCTCTGCAAAGAGCTGGGAGCCAAATCACCCCACTCACAATGCTCACAATGCTGTTCGGTGTGCGCCCCATGCGCACTCACAGACTGAAACCAGCAAGTTCACATGTGGGAGCAAGGATTACCGTGTTAGGTATTAATTGGTATTCTGTGTGAAAAACTCAACTCCTATGGCCTCGACGGAGAGGTAAATGCCCCACGAAGTGCGGAATGCCTCATTGTCCTTATGAAAACGTTTTCTCTTGAAACAGTAGGAAAAAACAATGAAGACTTAATGTCTTTCCTAGAACAAAGGTCTTCATACTTCATGGAATACACGATCCAGACTATGAAGGATCAAAGACCCAGCAAGGCAAAAGAATGTTGCTTCGCACAGGGAGCCAGACACACCCTGGAAGGAATCTTGTTCTGTGGGAGCCTGAGGTCCAGGTCCCTCTGCCTCTGCCCCGGGTGGAGATGAGAAGGGCTTCGTGAAAGCCCCAGCCAGGACACGCACCTGGCTGGCCTCCCAGCCACTGGGGGGGGGGGGGGGCAGGAGGATCATGCATTTGATGCCAGAGGCTGCCCGTGTAACTTAGCAAGACCTTGTCTCAAAATAAAAAAGGGGCTGAGGGCGCTGCTCAGTGGTAGAGCAGTTGCCTGGCATGCATGAGGCCCAGGTTCATCCTCATAGTGTTGAAAAGGAAAAAGATAATAAAAGCCTTTGCAAACAGAAAGTGTTGTGAATGGCAATTTGAAAGGAAGCACATAGCCAGGCATAGCGGCACACGCCTGCCATCCCAGCAACTCAGGAGGTGGAGGTAGGAGGACCCTGAGTTCGAAGCCAGAGGCAGCCTGCATAACTTAGTGAGACCCTGAGTCAAAATAAAAAGTAAAAACTGGGCTGGGGAGGCAGCCCTGTGGTAGAGCACTTGTAAGGTATGTGCTAAGGTCCTGGGTTCAACACCCAAGTGCCTTCAAAAAAGAAAAGAAAAAGAGAGAAAAGAAAGAAAAAGAAAGGAGGGAAGCACGCAGATTGGGGAGGACATTCCACAGAGGTCGTGCCATGAAGAAAAGCCCAGGGAGCCAAGGCGTGCCTGAGGGATGAGTCAGTGAGCAGGGTGTAAAGTGTGCGCAGGCGTGTGTGCCGATGCGGGCAGAGAGGGAGAAGGCCGGGAACCTGACCTTGACTCATCACCTGGCTTCTATCCGGCGTGGGTGACGCAGGCCAAGAGGTGAGGAGTGAACTTGCTATGAAAGCAACCGCCGCTGAAGGATCCACCTCATAGCTGCACTCAAAACGCACTTCCTCAGCGAGAAGAGCAAATCGCCCGGAGCTGGCGCAGTGCTCTGCGCCTGGACCCCAGCATGCAAGGCGGAGGCAGGAGGAGCGCCAGGGCCAGGCCAGCCTGGGCCACACAGCGAGACCCAGCCTCCAGAAAACAAAAGAAACCACAGAAGAACAAAATGAGGGAAGGGGAAAAAAAATGACAAGAGGCTGACACCACAGATGGTGGTTGTTAGGTGCCATCAAGTCAGACTCTGACTCATAGCAACCCTGTGTACAACAGGCAAAACAATATTGTTGTGCTTCTCTGCTATTCATAGGGTTTTCAATGGCAGATTGATTTTTGGGAGTAGGTTGCTGGATTCTTCTCCCAAGCCTACATTACGCAGTGTTCCCAGGCGGTCTCCCATCCAAGTACTAACCAGGACCAACTCTGCTTAGCTTCCGAGATCTGCCGGGATTGGACGCCACAGGGCCACGGCTACCCCTAAATCTTTGTGGTACATCTGATGGGTGAAAAAAACCAAGAGTCTGAACCAGTCCAGGGCAAAGACAAGGCAGGTGAGCCAGGACTCTCCCAAGGGGTAGAGAAAGACCCAGCGCCACCATCCACGGTGAGTGTGCCCGAGCCAGAGGGCACTGGGAAAGCACAGTGAGCGGAGATCTGCGGCAGAGGAGAAGAACAACTGTGTCTTTCCGTAAGTTTGACCTCACACTTCAAGGTCCACGCATCACACGCGAGAACGCTTCGCTTTCCAGAGAATAACCAGGCTGTGCCTTCCGTGAGACAGCGTGAAGCCACCTCTGTAGTCTGCGTGGCTTAACTCCCTGACTCGGCCCACTGGAGCTCAGCCCGCCGCACCTAGGGAAAGCGGACAGAGAAACGGCCGGTCTGCTATTCCCCCACCACCTGGCAACAGGCGAGCCCGGGGAATGGCCAGCTACCCGCAGGCCCCAGCAGGTGGGGGCAAGGACAGGCAGCAGCCAGGCAGCTCTGGGGGGGCCACGGGAGAGCCCAGGGCCCACGGGCAGGAGCCTCGGCCAGAGCTGCTCCCACGCAAGGGGAAACGAAGCCAAAAAGGCAGCAGGAAGAGACGTATCTTCCAACATCACAGTGCAAACAGCAGGCGAAGAGAAGCAAAGGGGGGAGGGTACCGAGCGGCTGGCCGAGGTGCTGAAGGGCTACCTGCAGAAGGCGCACAAAGTGGGGCCAGGCGTGGCGGGGCGCGGCTGCGATCCCATCCCTGGGGAGGCAGAGGCAGGAGGACTGCCAGCCGGAGGCCAGCCTGGGAAGCACACTGAGTCCTTGTCTCAAAAAACTGAAACAAAAAGAAGAGAGAGAGAGGAGGGGAGGGGAGTGGAGAAAAGTGTAGAAGGTCGCATCCACGGGGCCTCAGTCCAAGAAGACAAGCACAAGATCCGGAGGCTGTGGAGGTAGCAATCAGGAAACACAAAGGAGCTCCATGCCCAGGGGGTGACTATGAGAACCAGGTGGTTGCTGTTGTTGTTGTTGTTGTTAGGTACCATCGAGTTGGTATCTGACTCAAAGCGACGCTGCGCACAACAGGGGAAACACTATTGTCAGTGCTTCTCTACTGTTCATAGGGTTTTCAATGGTGGATTGATTTTTGGGAGTGGGTTGCTGGTTCCATCTCCCAAGCCTACAGCACCTGGTGTTCCCACGCGGTCTCCCATCCAAGTACTAACCAGGCCCCACCCTGCTTAGCTTCCAAGATCTGAAGGGATCAGATGCCACAGGGCTACGGCTGCAGGCTGAGAACCAGGTAGTGGGTGGAATTTCCCCCAGGCAGGTGGGCAGCCCCAGCACCCAGGGCAGCTGGACAGAAAACCAGGGAGGTGAGTGCACTCTACAGCAAGGCTCACAGCCTCTGCAGGGGCTCAGAATAAAGCCCAAAGCTGGGCACCCCCTCTCCCGATGGGCAAGGGCCTGAGAGCCATGAGACAGGGCAAATCCCTGATCACCCAATCTGTATGCACACCAGACCACAGGGGCCACGATCTGCCTAAGAGACAGCACAGGAAGGCCCACAATGTTCACGAAGTGTTCAGTCAATACCACTGTATGCTGGACGAAGTTACAATCCTGCAGAAAAGGAAGATTTGCAAACAACCTGTTCCCCACGCGGCCTCAACTCCAAACCCAGGAATAGCAACCCAGTACCTGAGGAAGACGTCTGGCAAGACCATGCACAATCCTCCAAAGCTGATATGCACATCTCAAAGGCCCCCACTGCCCACGCTGTGAGACACGATTCAACCCGTGAACATTTCTCCTGCAGCCACAGCCGGCACCTGGTCACTGCCGCCAGCAGAGGGCGCTGGCAGAACGCTCAAGGCAGACGGCTTCGCATCTGGTCCCAACGCGCCTTCCTCTCTGCCTGCCCCAGTGGGCCACCGTGGGAGTGTAGTACCCTAGAGACACACTAACCCAAAGACAGCTGTCTAGCAGGTCCCACGGGCACCTGAGTGGTTTGTGCAACAACCCATCAGGTGTCTATCCAGCGAGATCTGCAAACATCTTAACCAGCTTCTTATGAGCCACAGGAGCCCATCAGGGGCCAACGGCTGACCTGCAGCCCTAGCTGAATCTCCCCCACGCACTCCATCAAGGGAGTCAGGGAAGGGTAACGTGGGTTTGACTTCCCGGCACACGGGAGGGACTGCCTGCTCCTTTATACACTATTCTTGTTTGTTTCCAGAATTCTGTCTCCTTGTTGTTGTTGTTGTTAGGTGCCGTCGAGTCGGTATCCGACTCACAGCAACCCTCATAGGGTTTTCAAGGCTGACTGTTTCGGGATTGCCTTGGGAGTGGATTGCCAGGCCCTTCTTCCATTTTTGCGGTGCTGGGAATTGAACTCGGGACCTCAGAGACTGCAGCGCAGCGTTCTACCAACTGAGCTAAATCCCAGCCCCTCCCTGTTGTAGTTACCAGTTAATGAGTCAATAACCTGTCACTACTTAAGAGTTCTTTAGAAACTTTTTTAAGTGATGCGGCTCACTATGTTGCCTAGGCTAGCCCCTAACCACCTAAAGAGATCCTCCTGCCTCAGCCTCCCAAGCAGCTGGGGGCCCAGGTGGGTGCCACTGCTCCTGGCTAATCATTCTTTATATTGGGGAGGAGTGAGTTCTCCATCAAAAGCAATAGAGTAAATACTTTTTGCTACACAAGCCATATAGTTTCGGCAGCAATTGGTCAACCTTGTTTTTGTAGATAGGACAATAAGCAGGTAGGCAGGAATGGCGGATTGGGCCAATTGGTCAAATCCTGATTCCTGGTAAGCTAATCCTTCCTGGTTCCAATTACTGTGTGGCTTCTGTCTCCTACGTCTGACTGATGATAGAAATTCCACATCTGTTGTTAGGTGCTGTCAATTAGGTCCGACTCATAGTGATCCTATGAACAACAGAACTAAACACTCCCCAACACTGTGCCTTGCTCAGGATCTTTTCTAGGTTGAAGCCCATTGTTGCAGCCACTGTGTCAATCCATCTAGTTGAGGGTCTGCCTTTTTTCACTGACCCACCACTCTCCCAAACATAATGTCCTTCTCCAGGGATTGGTCCTTCCTGACATGTCCAAAATACATAAGGCATGGTCTAGCCAGCCTTGCTTCCAAGGAGCACTCTGGTTGCACTTCTTCTAGGATGGATCTGTTGGTTCTTTTGGCAGTCTGTGGTATATTCAATATTCATCTCCAGCACCATAAATCAAAGGCACCAATTCTTTTCCTGTCTCCCTTATTCAAAATCCAGCTTTCACAACCACGTGATACCACTGAAAATACCATGGCGTGAGTCAGGAGCACTGGGGATCGAACCCAGGGCCTCAGAGAAGGCAAAGCAGCACTCTACCAACTCAGCTACACCCCAGCCCAGAAACTCCATGAAGTAAGTAAAATACCAGACACGCAGTGGGTACCTGGGTGCCACAGAGGAGTGAGTAATCAGGGCACAGAGTGGGGAGGGGCCTGTGTCACAGAAGGTTCCAAAAAGATGAGGGATCTGGTAGCTAAGACTTGCCGTAAAGCTGGGTGTGGTGGCACCCACCTATAGTCCCAGCACTTGCGAGGTAGAGGCAGGGCGAATGTGACTTCCACTTGAGCCTGGGCTACCTAATAAGACCCCAACTCAAAAAAAGACTTGCCTTTACACAATTTGGAGAAAGTCACTAAATTCACCTTAGTCTCAGTTTGGTCATCCAGAAAATGGCGAGAAGAGTTGGTCGTCTAACACCCAAGGACAACAGGGGGGTGGAAGAGAGAGAATTACGGAAACACGTTACCAACTCAGAAGTATGGTGCACGCGTAGTCACACATTCGTACGATCTGTTCACGTCCACGTCCACGTCCACGCTGAGACCTGAACACAGCCTGGGCTGCCTCACCCAGGCAGGGTCATTAACAAATTATCCACTTCTTGATTTTCACACGAGGAAACTGGAAGCTTAGCAGGAAGAGAGACCTCTCCATTCACAACACGGGAGCTCTTTAGGTGGAGTGTTTCCAGGCCCTTTGATGTAAGATTGCTTGCTTGAAAGAGAACATCCAAAAGCTCAGTTCTCTTAGAGGTCCTCATGGTTTACTTTAAGTATAATGAGAAGTTTTCTTTAACCTCCTTTTCAGCTACTATAGCATTACAGGAAATGCGAAAGGTTGCAATTTATAAATGGGCCTAAGCAAAAGCTTAGCCTAAGTGGATTATGTGGAGAATAGGCCACATTTCCTACATCTGAAAGACCATGATTTCAAGCCCGAAGTGGTGGCACATGCCTGTAATCCCAGTGACTCGGGAGGGGAGGCAGGAGGATACAAATTCAAGACCAGAGGCAGTCTGCATAATTTAGCAAGACCCGCTCAAGAAGTAAAAAAATGGGCTGAGGGTGCAGCTCAGTGGTATAGCACTTGTAAAACATGCACGTGCAAGGCCCTGGGTTCAAACCCCAGTACTGAAAAAAAAATAAATAAAAGAAAAGAAAAGAAAAGGAAAAAGAAAAACCATTTCAATGGTAGCTAAGAGCTGGGGATGTAGTTCAGTGGTACGGTGTGTGCCTTGCAGGCACAAGGCCCAGGTTTTGATCCCCAGCAATGTAATAGGTAAATTAAACAAATACATAGTGGTTAAAAGCTCTGGCTAAGGCACAAATGGGGCAGGGTTTAGCTCAGTTGGTAGAGCACTGCGTTGCACTCTCTGAGGGCCTAAATTCAATCCCCAGCACTGCAAAAATGGGAGAAGGATGTGGCAGTCCACTCCCAAAAACAATCCCAGAACTATCGGCTATCTAAAACCCTAGGAGGGTCACTGTGAGTTGGACCCGACTCAACAACACCTAACAATAAGACAACACAAATATGTCAAGGCTTAAAGGCCACATATGTGCAACCAAGCAAGGAATGAAAAAGAACGTATGGGCATCTTCCCAGCTGGCCCTGCAGGTGTGCTGAGTATTTGTATGTCCAGGGTTTAGACCTCAGGTCCAAGTGCCCAGCCATCCTGGTCAAAACGAGAACTACGTCTTCAAGGATCTCTGTCTTGGTATCGTTCATCCATAAGTAGAATGAAAAGAGGAATCTGCCCATGGACTAGAGGTAGAGGTGACGCAACAGCCACTATGCGTTGTAAGTCACATCGCAGTCACACGGAGTGACGCACAGATGCAATGACGCCCAGAAGGCTCCGGCTTGTCTTGACACTACACTGCTCCACAGCATCTTCTGGCCACCCAGGGGTTATGTGAACGACCACCGGCAGGCCCAGGCCTCTTGGGAGACGCTGGGCTCCCAGGAGCCTCCAACCCTCTCCTGACGCCCCTCACTGCCAGTCGCATCAGTTCTTTTTCCTTTTAGAACCTCCTCACCCCATGACAAGTTTATTTTGGCTTCTGGCTTCAGAGGTTCCAGTCCCTTGGCTCCTGGCTTCTGAGCCTATGGCAAGGCAGAAAATCATGGCATGTTTCCTAAAGGAAGTCCTGCCCACTTCATGGTGGCAAGGAAGCAAAGAGAGAGGGGAAGGGGCTGAGGTCTCACTATCCCCTTCAAAGACACGCCCCCAATGACCTAACTTCCTCCCACTAGGCTCCACCTCTTAAAGATTCCACCACCTCCCAACAGGCTAGAGATCAAGCCTTTAAGATAATGGACTTTGGAGGACACTTAAAATCCAAACTGTAACAGTATATTAGCCAAAAGAGCCACAGAAAAATGTTTATACCAGCGCTCTCTGTAATAGCTAAATGCTAATCATTTTTTAGGCTGAGATTTGGCTCAGTGGGTAGAGCGCTGCGCTGCAGTCTCTGAGGTCCCGAGTTCAATTCCCAGCACCGCAAAAATGGGAGAAGGATCTGGCAATCCACTCCCAAGGCAATCCGAAGCACTCAGCCATTGAAAACCCTATGAGGGTCTCCATGAGTTGGATACCGACTCGACGGCACCTAACAACAACAACAACAATCATTTTTTAAGATTTGGATGGTCCAACAACAGAATATCTTAACCCAAGCTTCTCGGCCCTGGCATTACAGACATTGCGAGCCTCATCGCTCTCTGCTGTGGGGCTTCTCCTGTGCTGGGTACATGTTTAGCAGCATCCCTGGCCTCTCCCACTAGATCCTAGTACCAACCCACACCTGCCCCCAGACAACCACAGATGTCTCCAAAGATGGCCACAAATTCCCTGGGGGACAAAACTATCCCCAGTGTAGAGCCACTATGCTAGAGGAAGAATGACGGATTAGAGATGGCCAGAATCGCCCATGTGGAGCAGAAAAACAGAACCAAGCCAGGTGCAGTGGCTCACGCCCATAATCCCAGCAACTCAGGAGGCACACACAGAAGGACCACAGGTTCGAGGCCAGAGGCAGCCTGGGTAACTTAGTGAGACCCTGTCTCAAGATGAAAAAATTAAAAATGGGCTGGGGGTGCAGCCCAGTGGTAGAGCATGTGCAAAATATGTGTGAGGCCCCGGGTTGAACTTCCAAGTACCAGAACGAAGGAAGGAAGGAAGGAAGGAAGGAAGGGAGGGAGGGAGGGAGGGAGGGAGGGAAAGAAAGAGAGAGGGAAATGAGGAAGGGAGAGAAAGAGGGAGGGAAAGAAAGAGAGAGAGGGGGGGGGAAGAGAGAGAAAAGAGAAACAAAAGAAAAACAAAAACAAAAAAAACAAGTCACCTCCAAAGGCATATTTTCGCTCCTGCCCAGCACCCACTTGCCAAGCAGGAAGCCGACAGTCACCTGCTTCACAGAATTCATCCTCTCTCTGGTCTGTACCGGAATGCAAAAGATCAGTCTGGTCGGGCCAGGTGGGGGCCACGGTGTTTAGCAATGTCCCTCCATCTTCATGCAAAACAGGCCTTGTTGTTCTGGACATCATCAACGGTGCCCAAACACCACACACTGCAACAAAGCGGCTTTTGTCCTTCCTCTCCAAAGACAGTGGTCTTTTTTGCCTGCAGAGCTTTGTTTGCTGGGTCCTCTGTGGCCACACTGGGCTCCCCCATCACTGACATGCACATGCTCTGCCTGGCTCACCCACATTCAGCTCGCAGGGCCCCTTGGGCCCCGCACTGCCTCCACTGTGGGGCGAGGTATCAGTCTCCCAGCACACCCCGACTCATGGCTCCGAACCCTGCTTACGGTTACCTGATTGCGCTCCTCACCCCCTGAGCCAACAGTCAGGTGTTCAAAGCCTGGGTCCCAGAAGGTGGAGCTACTGAGGGGTGATGGGACTGTGAGAAGGCTCTGACTGATCATGGGGTCGTCATCTGATGGCAATATTGGGCAGTGGGGCTTGGCTGCACCAGGAGGTACCTGGGATGCGTCCTGGAGGGGTTCTATCTTCTCCTCAAGCCTCTGCCTCTCTCTCTCTCTCTCTGCTTCCTGGACGCCTTGATGTGAGCGGCTCAGCCCCACCGCACCCCTCTACCACGATGCCCTTCCTCGCCCCGAGCCCAGAAATAAGGGAACCAGCTGACTAAGGGGGTGTAATCTCTGAAACCGTGAGCCAAAATAAACTTTCCCCTTAAAGTTCTCTCGTCAGATATTTTTGTCCAAGTGACAAAAAGCCATCAGACCCAAGGAGCCTCTGTCAAAGGACAAAGACCAGATTCTATCTGTTTCTTCCCCTCCCACACAAATGTCCGCCTCAGGGCATTAGGTGACGTATCTGGAAAGCAAAAAAGCCAGGAAAAGAATCAGCAAAGATAAGCGACCGTCCTGTCTCCAGTCCAGCTTTCATCTTACAATCTGGGAGGAAAGGGAAAAGAAGGAAAAAAACCCCACACCAGTCCTTTCAAGTGAGTTTCAGAAGTATCAGGAACCTCGGAGCAGGCTTCCTGCCAGCCTAAGAACACAGATCTGCCCTGCTCCTCGCCCTTTCTCTGGGAAAACAGGAGCCAGACCATTCCGGGCCTGCTTAAACAGAGACGGCTGGAATTCATGCAATCTGCAGTTTTCAAAGTGAACCGGCAATCTAAGAGCACAGATAGGCGATCGAGAGGCAGGAAACGGAAGGACTGGCCGTCAGAAGCCAGAGTCCCGGCTTGCTGGAACGCACGGCTGTTTATTTTCAGTGGACGTTCCCATCCTACGGCTGTTGCGAAGGCGCTTGTAGCTCTCAGACAATGGAGAGCCACCGCTGTGCACAGAGGAGACGCAGGAGGCAGGGGGACCTGAGCCGAGCTGGGGTGTAGAGTGGACTCAGGGACACAGATTTTCTCATGAGTGAAACGCACATGACTTCACATATCACAAGGGCTATCTTTCCTGTGAAAACACTCTTTTCAGAGATGCCCATTGTGAAAAGCCCAGAGCCGGAACAAGCAGTAAGAGAAAAGAGGAAGTGGGGGTTGCATGCGCAAGTGCCCATGGGGTCGGGAAGGGGCTGACACAGTGGGGTGGCCTCAGCAGTCCTCCCCTCCCCATGCCATGGGGAAACTCTGTCCCAGCTAGCACTGCCACTTTGGTTTAAGGCAGCTGAATGTCTGGATTGGGAAGGGTGGGGGTGGGCAGACGCCCTCTGTCCCTGAATGTTGGCATTCCTACTGCTTTTCAAAACAGATGAGCCCAGCTGGGCGAGGTGACCTGTGCCTACAGTCCCAGCACTCAGGGAGGTTGAGGCAGGAGGATCACGAGTTCGAGGCCAGCCTGGGCTACATGGTGAGTTCCAGATCAGCCTGAGCTACGTAGTGAGACCCTGTCTCAAAACACAGCCCTGTTCAGAAGAACGAAAACTCCCCTCACGCCACCCCTTTCTACAAAAGAGAATTATATGTGGTCCAAGGGCCACATGAGTGACCAAGTGGCATCCTCTAATGTGCGTAATTCACATACTACCATGAGGTATAAACAACCTCTTCTGTGCCGGAATCCGCGCAGCACCCTGTACCCCAAGGAGGTCTCGCCACTTCCCCTTGTTGTTTTCTTTGTCCGAGACTTCACATCCACCCTCTGTGCCTCTCCAAGCTTGACCGCTCTCTCAAGGCTCCATTCCAGACCCACGTTCTCTGGGGGCCTGGCTGGTAACCTTTCGGAAGTCTGCCCTCTCCAGACCCCATCGCTGAGCCCAGACCACCGCGGTGGCTGCCAGCCTTGCCCTCCCCAGTGTCTGCCTCCACCACAGGGACCACGGGAGCCTCGCCCCTGCCTTCAGTTGACGGGCAGCCGCTCAGCCAGCCCTCCAGGTAGGCAGGGGAGACCGTCACAGGTGCGCCTTTGCCACCGCCATCCAAGGGCACAGGTGTCTGCGGTGGCCTTTTCCCTCTGCTCTCACCTCAAACAAAGACACGATGCCTGGGGCTGCAGCAGCTACCTTGCAGCTGGAGAGAAAAGATCTGAAAGGCCGCGGGGCCCAGGGGTGCACCACACAGCACTGAGACCTGGGGCAGGGCAGACGCTGCAACCCCGAAGCAAACTTGCTGGTCTGGCATCCCAGGGTCTGTCTGAGGCCCCCCCACGTGTCTGTCAGCTTGTCATACTGTGAGGGCTTGAGTGTTGCTGTGGTGCTGAAAGCTATGCCATCAGTATCTCAGACACCAGCAGGGCCACCCATGGTGGACAGGGTCAGCTGAGCTTCCAGACTAAGACAGACTAGGGAGAAGGACCCGGCAGCCCACTCCTAAAACAATCAGCCACTGAAAACCCTATGAATAGCAGAGAAGAACTGTTAAATACAGTGCTAGAAAATGAGTGCCCCCCCCCGCCCCCGCCAGGCTGTAAGGCACTCAAGAAATGACAGGGGAAGAGTTTCCTCCTCCAAGTAGAGTCAGCGTTAATGACAGGAATGAAGTAAAGCCATGGGACCTGCTTTTGCCAATGTAGCACGACTCAAAATGAGAAGAAACACAGTGGCTGCAACATGGGTTCAGACATAAGAAGGTTGTGTGCATGGTACAGTGTTAGGTAGTGTTTCATTCTGCTGTGCTTAAGGTCGCACAGACTCTGAGGTAGGAGGATCCCTTCAGTCCAAGGAGGTCAAGGCTAGCAGGCAACATAGCCAGACTCCAGCTTAAATGCAGAAAAAAAAAAGGGGGGGGGGGGGTTTAGCATCACCACTGATTTCTCTGACATGGTTTTGATGTAAAACATGGTAAGATTATGTGTGCCATTTACTCGGAATCAAAGTCACTAAGAAGACCTTTGCAATAAGCTGTGACCCCTGTGTTTCTGTTTTCTGACCCTTATAACTTCAACACAACGTAACTTCCCACAGTACAATCTCAGTTTCAATACAGGCACCCTGCCTTGCTCAAAGCTCATTTCTCACTCATTCCCACCTTTGTTTCTCAGAATCCCTTACCGTGAAGGCTCTAAGAACCCTGTTGACACGCTTCAATTCCCACTCTTAAAACAAATGCGGAGCTGGATATAATCCCAGTACTTGAGAGGCTGAGGCAGGAGGATTAAGAGTTCGAGGCCAGCCTGGACTACCTAGAGAGACACTGCCTACAAACAAACAAATAAACAAAAAACCCGAGAGACAAAAGAAAGGTCAGACAAGAATTTCCCCCTCAACTCTATAAGCAAGCAAGCCTGGGTTCCTACAATACAGGACCTGCCGTGACAGTCACTATGAGAACGTGACTTCCAAGAGAACAGCAGGGCCAGAATGGCAGGGCTTCAACAACGGGAGAAAAGGCAGAACAAAGGGAAAGAGTCTCTGACCCCCGTCCCTGTCCTCCTTCCTCTAGGGACCCTCCGTATCTCCATCTCTCTCGTCAGGGCTCAGCACGCCGGCTGTGCGACCCGCGGGGCCAGGACTGCACCTGGCCTGCCAGAGAAGGCCACCCAGACAGACGCGAGAACGAAGGTGCCACACAACCCAGCGTTCTCCTGAGCCAGTCACGGGAGCTGAGAGAGGGGTCTCCACTTTGAGGGTGGAAGTGGTCAAAGCTCAGAGTCATTTGACAAAGCAGCCCTGTCAGAGCCTCCGTTTCAAGCTAATTACTCCTACTCACAGGAAAGGTTGTTTTATAGCAATAGCTGGACAACGGAGTTCTCAGGGGGCCTCTGGGGTTAAAAAATGGAGATGGTGATTATAAATCACAGTAAGACGCCTCCTTCCCTGGGCACTGTCAGGGCAGTGCAGTGTACCTGGTCTCAAGTGTCCACATCTCAGATTCCAGTCTTAAAAAGCACAAACCAGCCAGGCACAGTGGCGCACACCTATAATCCCAGTGGCTTGGGAGGCGGAGGCAGGAGGATCGCAAGTTGGAGACCAATGGCAGTCTGCCTAACTTAACAAGACCCTGTCTCAAAAAGTAAAAAAAAAAAAAAAAAAAAAAAAAACAAAGGACTGGGGGTGCAGCTCAGTGGTCCAGCACCTGCAGAGCATGCAAGCAGGAGGCCCTGGGTTCAACCCTAGTACCGCCCAAAAAAAAAAAAAAAGCACAAACCAGTCTAGAGAGGGTCAGTGAGGCGCCTTCCAAGCGAACTGCTGTTAAGAGGTGTGTGGGCCTGGGGACAGCTTGTCTCTGATCGTCTCTTCTATTCCATCACGTGGGTGGGGGTTACGAGAGAGTCACCATGAGCAAATTCATCAACCTCTACGCTTACAACGTGAGCATTTTTCTGCCCACAGATTTCCTTAAGAAAAAAAATATATATTACCTTCATTATAAACTGAACGGTGTCATCAAAAAATAGTATGTTGAGCAGGGTGTGGTGGTGCACGCCTGTAATCCCAGCGGCTGGGGAGACAGAGGCAGGAGGATCGCAAGTTGGAGACCAGAGGCAGTCTGCATAATTTAGCGAGACGCTGTCTCAGAAAGTAAAAACATGGGCTGGGGATGCAGCTCAGTGGTCCAGCACTTACAGAGCATGCAAGTGTGAGGCCCTGGGTTCAACCCCCTGTACCGCAAAAATAAATAAAATAAAATGAAATGAAATAGTATGTTAAAACTCTCACCCCAGACCCTGTGAATGTAAACTTATTTGGAAATTGAATAATTACAGATGAACTTAGCTAAGATAAGATCTCGTCTGCATAAAGAAGAGGCAAACTCAAGCCCTGGCAGGAGGGCGCACACCTATAATCCCACCGCCATGGGAGGCAGAGGCGGGATGGTCTCGAGTTCAAGGCCAGAGGCAGCCTGCCTAACTCAGTGAGTCCCTGTCTCAATATAAAACTAAAGAAGCCGCTAGGGGTGCAGCTCGGTGGTGTGGCGCACTTGCCTGGCATGCATGAGGCCTTGGGCTACACCCCCAAGAACCCCAAGGACAAAAAGAGGGGGGAATTCAGACCCAGGAGCGTGGTGGGGAACCACGTGAAGACAGAGGCGGAGACTGGAGCCACACAGGCACAAGCCACGGCCCATGTGGAGCTATGAAAAGCTGGAAGAGGCAGGAGGGACCCGCCCCCCGGAGCCCCCTCCGCTGACGTCCTGATTCAGGTACATGGCCTGTCTGCATTTACTAGGAGACAATAACCTCTGTTTTAAGCCACCTGGTTCGGGGCCTTTGTTTTAACAACTCTAGGAAAGTTCTGGTTCGACAAAAAGGCTATGAAGATGTGCGCAGAAAACAGCTACTGTAGCCAACTGGAGGTTTCAGAACGGGGTGCAGCTGCGCAGGCCCCAGCTTTCCCAAGAAGCCATAACTGGACCCCAGCAGTGATCAGCGGCTGCAGACCTCACCCCTCTTACTTCCTCCTGGTGTATCAGCAGGTGGATCTGGGGTCTGGGGTGCTTGCTCCATGCATGCTCCCAAAAAATGCTCCTGCATCTCTCGCCAGCAGGAAGGATTGGGGTGCCTATGAGCAGGTGGTGCTGGCTTGTTGTACCCAAGAAACATGTAAAAATAGGCTTTCCTTAGGTCAGAGGCAGTCTGCACAACTTAGCGAGACCCTGTCTCAAAAAGCAAAGAAATGGGCTGGGGGTACAGCTCAGTGGTCCAGCACTCGCAAAGCATGCAGGTGTGAGGCCCTGGGTTCAACCCCCCAGTACCACAAAAAAAGAAAAGAAAAGTATTTCCTTGTAAAAAGGAAGTAATCACTGGGTGCGGTGGCACACCCTGTAATCCCAACATCTCGGAGGCTGCAGCAGGAGCATCGTGAGTTTAAGGCCAGAGGTAACCTGCATAACTTAGAGAGATCGTCTTGAAATAAAAAGTAAAAAAATGTGCTGGGAGTACAGCCCAGTGAACAGCACTTGCAAAGCGTGTGCAAGGCCCTAGTTTCAACTCCCTAGTACCAAAAGAAGGAAAAGGAAAAGGGAAAGGAAAAGAAGAAAAGGAAAGGAAAGAAAAAAGAAAAGAAAACGAAAAACAAACAATCTGCAACTGATTGTTTCATGTGCACAGAAAACAGCTGCTGCCGGGCGCGGTGGCGCACGCCTGTAATCCCAGTGGCTCGGGGGCGGGAGGATTGCAAGTTCGAGACCAGGGGCCATCTGGCGTAATTTAGCGAGACCCTGTCTCAAAAAGTTAAAAAGTTGGGATTACAGGGTGCACCACTGGCTGCAAAATGCCACTGAGAAGTGATGTTAAGTTTCAAATTGCACGTGAGGGCACAGAGAATGAGGCACACAGTGGATCTACATCCTGCACAGTCGAAAACTGGTACAGATGCCAGCACTGTCATCCCAGCCCTCAGCAGGTTGAGGTGGGAGCATCCCAAGTTCCAAGCCACCTTGAGCTACACCGTGCGACCCTGTCTCGAGGAAGACTTTCCCAGGCTGGCTGCCTCGGACTCAAGAACCAGGTAAATTTCTAGCTTTTCCCAGAGATACAAGTGCACTTTAGGGGCCAGCTCCTGATCTTTTCTGGGACTCAGTTTCCTTATCCATAAAAATAACCAGCTTGATCTAGACTGTTCTTAAGGTTTCTTCTAGTTTTAAATTTTTGAAAACTACAATAATCTTTACTATAGGTCAGATTTAGCAGCCTTTCAAACTGCAATTCATGCAAAATAATTTCTATACTAATAAAGTATGACAGGGCTGGGATTTAGCTCAGTTGGTAGAGCGCTGCTCTGCAGTCTCTGAGGTCCCGAGATCGATTCCCAGCACTGCAAAATGGGAAGGATGTGGCAACCCACTCCCCAGGCAATCCCAAAACAGTCCGCCATTGAAAAACCCTATGAGGGTCGCTATGAGTCTGACTCGACTCGACAGCACCTAACAACAACACAACAAGGTATGACAAGTGATGAGGGAGAGATTGGGCATAAGGGAAGAGAAAGCTTTTGGCAGACCAGCTTAGAGCAGGCCTTAAGAAAGAAGCCCCAGATGCTACCAAAAACCAACAGGGAGTCAGACAGATCCCAGGAGGAAATATCCCACCAGTGGTTTGAGAATCAGAAGGTAGTACATTTGAGGGAGCAAAGACAAGGTGTTGCTTTTCTTACGCATTGATTCCTGCAGTGCTGAGGATCAAATCCAGGGGTCTGGCACGTGCTAGGCAAGCCAGAGCTGGAGGGATACAGCCCAAGATACATTCCCAGCCCTAAAGGAGCCTTCTTAAAAGCAGAGCATAGAAGACGCTAGTCCGTTCAATGTTCCCTTTACAGCTTTAGCTGACTAAGCTGCCGGGAGGAAGCCTGGGGATTTTTCAGACTACTCCATAAACCTTTTCATGGGCACCAACCTGCTCTCAAGTATGTGACTTGCTCAGCCAGCTACAACATGCCTTGCATTCCAATACCTCTTAATCAACTTCACGAGAAGCTGCTTTTAATGAGCATGTTCTTTCTACCGGGACATACCGTGTGTGTGTGTGTGTGTGTGTGTGTGTGTGTGTGTGTGTGTGTGTGTGAAAGAGAGAGAGAGAGGTGGCAGGCATTGAACCTACAACCTTGCACACGCTAACCTCGAGCTCTACCACAAAGCCACCCCAACACCCAGCCCATAATTCTTCAAAGGAACACAACGAGGGAGTGACAGGTTCCTCTCCCAATACAATAAACTCCTGTTAATCAGAACTAGAAGCTGAAGCTGAACTAGAAGCTGAAAACAGACTTTGGTCCCCCAGGGAACATCCTCCACGCTAAACTAAATGGCTGATAACTGATTAACAGAGTTTTACCACCTAATTCAGCCTGGAACTTTTTATCTGCACAAAAGCGAGACAGCGGTGGTGTGACAGGGCAGAAGCTAAAATAACACACTGTAACTGAGGGAAAGCAGCAGCTCTTGACAGAGCACGCGCTGTCCCTTCCTGTGCCCCACATGTGCCGCTGGTGTGTCCTATCCTTACACCTACACTCCATGGGAAAATACCATAAGAACGAGTGAGGGCCTGGCACGGTGGCGATCCCAGCAGCCCAGGAGGAGGCAGGAGGATCGCAAGTTCGAGACCAGAGGCAGTCTGCGAAACTTAGCGAGACCCTGCCTCAAAAAATAAAAAAAAAAAATGGGTGGGGGTGCAGCTCAGTGGTCCAGCACTTGCAAAGCATGCAGGCGAGAGGCCCTAGGTTCAACCCCCCGGACCGCAAAAAAAAAAAAAAAAAAAAA
>VMDO01020790.1:0-36776 GCA_007922755.1 Pedetes capensis
GTTAGTACCTGGATGGGAGACCGCCTGGGAACACCAGAAGCTGTAGGCTTGGGAGAAGGACCTGGCAACCCCCTCCCAAAAATCAATCTGCCATTGAAAACCCTATGAACGGCAGAGAAGCACTGATAATAGTGTTTCCCCTGTTGTACAGAGGGTCGCTATGAGTCGGATACCGACTCGACGGCACCTAACAACAACATACACACACACACACACACACACACACACATACATATATACACATACACACACACATGGAGAGAGAGAGTTTAAGGAACTAAATTATGTGACTGTGGGGCTCTCTGAAATCTATAGGGCAGACAGGCTGACAATTCAGATAAGAGGTGAAGCCATTTTTAGTCTGAATTCTTCAGGGAAGCAGGCTGGAAACTTAGGCAGGACTTCTATGTTGCAACCTTGAGACAATTCTTTTATCCTAGGAAAGTCTCAGTCTTTGTTCCTTTTTTTGTTTGTTTGTTTCAGTACTTGGAGGCTGAACCCAGGGGCTGAATCCTGGGCCTCACACATTATTTGCATGTTCTCCATCACTAGGCAGCACCCCCAACCCCTTTTTAAATTTTTTATCTCAACACAGGGTTTCACTAAGTTTCACAGGCTGCCGCCTGCCTCAGCCTACCAAGTCACTGTGGTTGGATGAAACTACTCTACTGAGTTAAATGTTAATCATGCCTAGAAAATACCTTCACAGCAACGTCTAGTCTACTGTTTAACCAACCAATTGGGTGCCATCGCCTACTCAATTTGGTACATAAAATTAACCACCACATGCAGCCAAGCCCAGAGACACTGTGAGAAGAGACTGCACAAGAGTGGGAACACCCAGAAGCAGGGTTCACTAGGAGCCACTGATAGGAGCTATAGCCAAATGGCAAAGTTTTCCTTTTTATAATCTGTTTCACATTGTCTGCAAGATCATATGTAGCATTTTGGAACAATGATAAATGCTATATGATTCATATCCACCATTTTCAAAAGCCAAGACATTAAGATACAAAATACAGAAAAATACAAAGAGGAAATTAACAAATCACCATTTCTGATTGGTGTTAACATTTGTGATCATATTTACAGACTTCTGGTATTTAAACAGAAGTTAGGAAAGAAAGGGGGAAAATTGGGAGAGAGGAGACAGAGCTTTCTAAAAATGAGATCATTCTTTCAATGCTGCTTGTAAATGTAATCTTTTTGCTTGAATGTAACAAGAGAGAAAGGAACTGAAGGGGATTTGAAAGATTTATAGTCCCTCAAATAAATATTTCCTCACCCCCAAGATATAGTAATATCCTAAAAAGTAAGGTTAAGGAACATAAATATACCATAAAAACCATTTAAAGGTTGCAGGTTTTTAAATTAGAATTTAAATAATCTTGACCAACTTGCTCTTACAACTGGGACTGATGTGATTGTTGTGTTGTCAGGTGCCGTCTAGTTTTGTCTGACTCATAGTGACCCTCATAGGGTTTTCGGTGGCTGATTGTTTCAGGATTGCCTTGGGAGTGGATTGCCATATCCTTCTCCCATTTTTGCAGTGCTGGGAATAGAACCCAGGACCTCAGAGACTGTAGAGTGGCGTTCTCCCAACTGAGCTAAATCCCAGCCCCACTGATGTGATGTTGTTGTTGTTGTTGTTGTTAGGTGCCATTGAGTTGGTATCTGGCTCATAGCGACCCTCTATACAACAGGGGAAACACTATTGTCAGTGCTTCTCTGCTGTTCATAGGGTTTTCAATGGCAGACTAATTTTTGGGAGGGGGTTGCCAGGTCATTCTCCCAAGCCTACAGCTTCTGGTGTTCCCAGGGGGTCTCCCATCCAGGTACTAACCAGGCCCGACCCTGCTTAGCTTCCAAGATCTGACAGGATCAGATGCCACAGGGCTATGGCTGCAGGCACTGATGTAATAGGACTCTCATATTCCCACCTTCTCTCCCTGACCTCCCAATGTCTACTATACAGGTTGGTTTGGCTTCATCAGAGTCTGTAATGTTGTTGTTATTGTTAGGTGCTCTCAAGTCAGGTTCAGCTTACAGTGACCCTATGTACAACAGAACAAACACTCCCAAACACTGTGCCATGCCTGGCATTATGTCAGTGCTTCCCTGCTATTCATAGGGTTTTCAATGGCTGATTTTTCAGGATTGTTTGGGGAGTGGGCTGCCAGGTCCTTCACCCATTTTTGTAGTGCTGGGGATTGATAGCAGCCACAATTTGCCTTGTGCCCTGATTTATGTGTAATCAGCCTGTCCCCCAAAGATCCATATGTAAAGGTTTGGTTCCAGGCTGGCAGTATTGGTCCCAGACTGGTGGACTTTCCTGAGATGACGCATTGTGGAAGGTTCTTAGGTCATTGGAAGCATGTCCTCCAAAGATATTCTGGCTCAAGATGTGACTACTTGCTTCAACATATGCTCCCTCCATTACCACCTAGCACCCTTACAGAGGTCCAAACCAAAGGAGTCTCTTAATCTTTGACTTGAACCTCCAAAACCATGAGCCAAATAAACCATTCCATTTAAATAAGTTAGTGCCTCTGGCATTTCATTGTAGTAGCATAATGCATCTAGATAAATAGTTCCTCCTTTAAATGAATTCATGACTTACCCACCAGTCCCTTTTTACAGACTTTCCCAACTTGAGCTTATCATCGAAGGGCTTTGGTTTTATGCACACAGATGTCCTGGGTTCTCCACTCCTGCTGTTATTTCACATTTAAAAGCTCTGCTGTTGTTTTATATATGTGGACAGCTACTCAGCTGAATATAATTTTCTTGAGTTTCTCTAAACCTCAGAACTTTATAAAGACTATTCTCTTTGCATTTAGAAAATTACCATAGTATATTTGACAATGACCTAATCTTTCTTACTCTCAGGGACTACTTGGTGCCTGGATGCCTTAGGAATTCCTTCTTTATTCTTTAAGTTTAATAACTTAACCTAGAAAAGTCCTTGATGTCTCTTGTTCTGAATTGGCTTTTCACGGCATGCCAGGTATCCTTCCTAGCTGCAGATTTGAATCGTCTCTGAATTCTTTTTGTCTCTGCTGCTCTATTGCAGGGACACCAATTACCTTATTTTGATTCATCATTGTCTCTCCTCCTCTTTATAATTATTTAACGGTTTTTCTTCTGCCTTCAGTGTGATTATCTATAGCTTGATTTTCATGCCATTAATTCAGTTTTTAGCTATGTCTATTCTGCTCCTTGCTATTTTATGTTACTTTAATTCAGTTCATTTCCTTAGGCCTGTAATCTCCTTTTACAACTCATTCTGTTGTTTTATCATCTCATCTTTGAGTTCTTGTTTTATTACATTTATATTCCTACTAATTTATTCTGTAAAGGAAAACATTCCTAGGGAAGCTATTTCTGTCACCCAATTTATGTTTCTTTTGTATTGGGTTCTTCGCCTGGTTTTTCCATAGTCACAGCTGGCTTTTTGACTGATTGGTTTTCCTGTGGTTAGCTTGCTGCCTTGCTCTGTCATATTTTTTCACCTTGCTCATGCTTAAAGTGGGAAGCTCTGTCCATTTGGTACCAGCTCACCTTACCCAACTCTGAGTACATCCCAAGGCCTGGGCATTGTGATCCAGCCATTTTTCTGCTGCATGATATTGGCTAGAGCTCAGCCAGGAATTGGTACTACCCTTGTTGAAGAATCTGTGTTCCAAGATTTCTTCTGAGAAACCACTATGTGTCTAGGACCAGGGCTCACTCCCCACAGCTGAGGGTGTGGCCCACCCAATGGTCTTTGGCTCATCCTCCACCAAAGCCCAATGTCTTAGAAAATAACAAACATTTTACTGTGCTAGTGGGATTGCAAACCACCTTTCCAGAAAACAATTTGGCAATAGGCATCAAGACATTCATATTTATAACTCTGATCTAACAATATCTCTTCTGAAATTCTAGTTGAAAAAAAGAAAGAAAACAAAGATCCATTTGCAAAGAAATTCTTTGGAGCATTATGCGTGATGGCAATAACCTGGAAAGAAAGAAGTTGGATGCTCAACACTATAGAAGTGTGTTGTGGCAAAGTTGCAGCAAATAAAGAAAAGGATTATGAAGAGCTTTTAATGATATGATTAAATGCTTATGATTTTTATATTGAGTAAAAAATCAGAATATAAAATTAACATATGGAAATATCTTAATAATGTTAATAAATTCTTTGGAACCCTACCTAGAAAGAACTGCTGAACCAAAACTCCAGGAAGGCAAGAACTATGACTGGCTTTTTCACTTCTATGCAAACAGAACCTAACATAGTTCTTAGCACACAACAGATACATGATGAATTGTTGTTGCTAGGTGCCATAGAGTCAGTGTCTAACTCATAGTGATCCTATGTACAACAAGTGAAACACTATTATCAGTGCTTCTTGGCTATTCATAGGGTTTTCAATGGCTGATTGTTTAAGGAGTGGATTAGTGGGTCCTTCTCCCAATCCTACAGCACCAGGTGTTCCTAGGTGGTCTCCCATCCAAGGAGTAACCAGGCCCAACCCTGCTTAGCTTCTGAGATCTGATGCCACAGTGTATGGCTGCAGGCCATATGATGAATAGTTATGAATAAATGAGTAAAATGTGCTCAGAAAAAGAAATTTATCTCAGATCTTTTTCTGGTTTGGATTTCAAACATCTCCCCAAACTTCATGTGTTGAGAAGGCTTGGTTCACAGTGCAGCTGTTTTCACATTTTAGCCTTTAGGAAGTGATTTGAAGATGTGGGCTTTGACCTCATGAATGGATTAATCCTTTTATGAACACATAGCTGAATTAGATATAGGATGATTGTAGAAACTTTAGGAGGTGGGGCCTACTTAGAGGAAGTAGGTCCCTGGGGTGTGCCCTCGAAGAGTACACTCTCTGCTTTCTGGACACCATGAAGTGAGCAGGTTTCCTCTGCCACATGCTTCTATCATGAAGGACTACATCACCATACACACAAAAGCCACCAGGTCCAGCAACCATGGGCTGAAACCTCTGAAACCATGAGCCAAAATAAGCCTTTGTTCTCTTTGAAGTTGATTTCCTTGGGTATTTTGTCACAGCAATGGAAAGCTGACTAACACAATCTCAATAACAACACTAACTGTGCTTCTGAATGGTTTTGACTTTCTAGATTTTTGCTTTAACAAGTAGAAACTATGACACATTTGGTCTCTCTGGGATAAGGACCGCCACAGAATGTGATGTGTATGACCACCGCATTTTCCATACTCCTATTTTCTCTTTGACAAGAATTATTTTTTTTAAGAAGAGCTTTATTGCTGGGCATAAAGGCACATATTGTAATCCCAGCAGTCAGGGGCTGAAGCACAAGGATCATGAGTTTGAGGCCAACCTGGGCTATATAGAATTTGTCCCCCAAAAAATAAAACAGCTTTATGGAGGTATAATTTGCATGCAATATAACTCACCTACTGTGAGTGTACAATTCAATAATATTGGGTAATTTTACAGTTATAAAGCCATAATCCATTTTTAAATTATTTTCATCACCTGGAAGAATTTCTTCAAGTTCTTTTACAGCCAGTCTCCATAACTACCTCACAAATTGGCCTTCTGCCTATAAAAGTTGTCTTAACTGGACATTTCATATAAATGAAACCATAGGAAAGAAGTCCTTAGCAAATGACTTATATTGTGGTTTGAATCTAAAATGTCCCCCAAAGGTCATGTGCTTTAATGTGTGGTCCCCAGCTGGTGGCGATTTCTGTGGAGGCTATGGATATTTGGAGGGGATATCTAGCTTTATGGAAGTGAGTCCCTAGGGGCAGGGCAGGCCTTTGCATGTTTTTACCTGGACCCATAACCTTGGTCACCCTCTGCCTCCTGCCCTGCCATGTCATGAGATTGCCTGTCATGGGCCCAGCTGCTTGCCCAGATGCCTGTGCCACCACCATGCCTTCCTGCCTGTATGGACTGAATTTTCTAATCATAAACCCCTAATCTTTTTCCCCCATAAGTTTGTCTCCATCAGTTTCTCTGCCACAGTGACAACAAACTAAAACAGAAAATTGGTACCGGAGAGTGGGATCTTTGCTGTGCAGAAATCTGACCATCAAGTTGTTAGGCCATTGGAATTTGTCTGCAGAAGGAATTTGGAAGAGTTTGGAGATATGGGCAGGAGAAGCTCAGAAATGCTGCAGTTGTTAGGTGCCATCGAGTCATATCTGACTCATAGGGACCCTCATAGGGTTTTCAATGGCTGATTGTTTCAGGATTGCCTCGGGGGGGGGGGGATTGCTACATCCTTCTCCCATTTTTGTGGTGCTGGGAATTGAACTTGGGACCTCAGAGACTGCAGAGCGGCACTCTACCAACTGAGCTAAGTCCCAGAAATGCTGTAGGCAGAGCTTAAGAGGTGGTTCTGGTAAGAGTCTGGAAGACTAGAAAGCTGCTGCTGATAGAAATGCAAATGGGACTCATAGGATTTCAGAGGAAAATGATGTCTCTATTGAGAAACAGACTAGAAGCAATTTGTGTTGTATTCTACCAAAAAGACTGTCTGTACTCTGCCCACATCCTAAAGATTTCAGTGAGGCTGAATTTAAAAGCAATGAACTAATTAACTTGGCTAAGGAAATATTATGAGGGTAGCAAGATACAGGGACAGTGGCATGGTTGTTGCTTGCCACATTCAGACAGATTAAAAAAAAATGGCAGAATGAAAAGACCTCAAAAATGTCCAGTTTAAAGAGGGAAAATGTTACTGCAGAAAGGGCTGGTTCCAGGAGGATGCCTTAACTGTTAAAGAGATAAGCCACAGTAAAGGGAAGCCCCAAACTTTTTCTGGGACAAAAGAAATTCCCTGGGAGCACAGGAGAAGTTGGCCAGGCCACTCCCATCTAAGTCCCCAGGTCATGAAACAACAACAACAAAAAACCACTTGAAAGGAGACTATCTGAAAGGCAAAAGCCTCTAGGGACACCCTACTAAAAGGAAGCCACTCAGAAATGATTTCTCGGCCTGGGCATAAAAAGGCCACCACTGCAAGATAATCCAAAGGGGCCCAACTACCCCTCAAGCTAGCAGCAACTCTTGGCAACATCCATGGGGTGCTGATTTTTTAGATACGAGGAAGGCCAGAGTTAAGGGGTTATGGAGGCTGTCATCAAGGATCCAGAAGATAGCCTGCAAGGCCAGGCACTGTGTATCAGGGTCCAGTGCCCTGCAGAGATCCCCTGAAAGGTTAATGTGTGACGCTTGGAGTGTGGTGCCTAAGCAGCAATGGAGAACCTAGGATGTTGGAGATGTAAGCAGCATGAAGTGGCTGATAAGGGAAGCTGCTGGTAAGAAGGAGAGCCAGCCCAGGGGAGCCATTGGTACTGTAAATGGCAGGGCCACATGGGCAGAGCCATATAAACCTATTCAAGCCCTGATGATGCCAGATCCCCAAATTAAAATTAGTTTGTCCAGCAGGATATTTGTCTTGCTATGGACTGATCTTTCCTTTCTATACCCCCATTTCCATTTTGGAATGGGAATGCTTAATTTGTGCCATTATATTTTGAAAGTATGTAACTTATGTTTTGTCTTGAAGGGGCTCACAGTCATGACAGTGGAGACTTGTAATTTCAAACATAGTTGAGACTGTTAAATCTTTGTAGGTGCTTACTATAAGGTTGAGGAACTCCTCTATGTCACTATTTTGTTGAATATCTTTCAGTATGAAAGGAGTTTATGATTTTTGTCAAGTACTTTTTCTGCACATATTGAGATGATTACCTTTTTATATTTATTAATATGATGTACTAGATTGATTTTGAATGTTGAACAAATGTCACATACCTTGGAGAAATGCCATTTGGTCATGATCTTTTTATATACTGCTGAAATCAGCTTGCTAATAATTTGTTAAAGATTTTTCAGTTTATGTTCATGAGGGAAATAAGTCTTTGTTTTTATGTCTTTGGCTTTGGTATTAGTTTTATATTATAAATTGTGAGTCATTCCCACTTTCTCTATTTTTTGAAAGGGTTTATGAATTATGGTTATTTTTTCTTTAAATATTGCATACAACTCACCAATGAAGCCATTTGAACTTATTATTACTTATTACTATTATTATCTATTCATATTTTCTATTTTCTAGTCAGTTTTCATAATGTGTTTTTCAGGAATTTTCTAATTTCATCTAAATTGCCTAATTTGCTGGAATAAAGTCATCCATATTATTCTATTATAATCTTATTAAATTCTGTGTGGTCAAGAGTGATTTCACATCTGCTATTCATAATTTCACTAAAGGTTTGTGGTAGGCAGAATAATGATGCCCACATCCTAATCCACGGAACCCAGGAATAAGTCATGTCATAAAGCAAAGAAGATTTAGGTTTCTTATGGATTTAAAACTGCTAATCAGGTGACCTTAAAATGGAAAGATTATCCTGGATTATCCTGGTAAACCCAACGGGATCGCAGAGCTTTAAAGGTGGAAGACAGAGGCAGAAGGAGAACCCAGAAGACAGCTGCTTGAGAAGAACAAGGTGTGTTAGTCAGTTTCCTGTCACTGTGGCAAATACCTGAGAGAAATAATTTAAAGGAGGAAAGACATGTTTTTGGCTTAATGTTCCAGAGGTTTCAGTCCATGGTCACATGGCTCTGTTGCTTCTGGGCCCAGGCATGGTGAGACAGAGCATTGTGGTGGGGAACATATGGTCAAGGAGGGTGGCTCACTTCATGGCAAACAGAAGCAGAGGGCTATACAAGAAGGGGCCAGGAACAAGATAAAACATCCAGGGCACATCCCCAGAGATCTACTTACTCCAACGGGGCCCCACCTCTTAATTTCCACAACCTCCCAATAATGCCATCAGACTATAACACCTTCGAGGGATTAACCCATTGACTAGGTCAGATCCTTCTCCAGCCAATCATCTCTCAGGCTAGGGATCCAGCCTTCAACATATGAGGTTGGGAGGGGGAGGAATTCATCTCCAAATCATAACAGGAATCTCCCCTAGAGCATACAGAAAGGAATGTACTTTGCCAGCACCTTGATATCAACTCAGATGGGGTCAGACTTCTGATTTCCAGAATTATAAAATAATAAGATTGTGCTTTCTAGCCACTAAATTTGTGTGTACTTATCTCAGCAGCAATAAAAAACTAACACAGAACTTTTCAAGTTTGTTAATACTTTATATTCTGGATTCTAATCTGCACCTTTTCAGCAGTTTTAGAGAGCTACAAAATTAGGTTCGGATTAGAATCACAAGCAGATTGGATTCAGCAAGAAAGCATGCAATTTTAATCTGCATTTGATTTTGCCAATCTCTAAAACTGTGGAAAGGGTATAGCTTAGAATTGAGACTAAACGGGATTTTCAAAAAAGCAATTTTTAGTTTCATTGATTTCCTCTATGCTTTTCTATTTTCTATAATACTGATTTTTCACTCTACTCATTATTTACCCATTCTTCATGCTTTGAGCTTAGTTTGTACTACTTTTTCTAGTGTATAGATATGGAAGCTTAGGTTATTGATTTAAGAATTTTCTTTTTTTTTCTAATATTGGCTTTTAAAGCTGTCAATTTTTCTCTAAATGCTGCTTTATTTCTATCCCAGAAATCATGATAAATTGTATTTTTATTTTCATTCACTTCAAAATACTTTCTAATTTCATTATTTCTTTGACCCATGAGTTATTCAGAAGTATTTTTGTTTAATTTCCAAACATTTAGCATTTCCACAGCTCTTCACTTCTTCCTATGAATTCAAGTTATCGCCTATTACCTCATCTTTTCAGCCCAAAGGATTTGTTTTAGTATTTCTTATACTTACTTATACTTACAGCAACAAATTCTCTCAATGTTTGTTTACCTAAGAATGCTTTCACCTCTTCATTTTTGAAGAATATTTATGTTGGACTTAAAACTTTTTTTTTTAACTCTTTGAAAATGTCATTCCACTGCCTTTTGGAATCCATTATTTCTGATGAGAAATCAGAAAAAAGTTATAGTAAATGTTTCTCTACTTAAGAGGAGTTGTATTTCTCTTGCTGTTTATAAGATTTTCTCATTGTGTTTGGTTTCTAACAGTTGGAGTATGATGTGTGTAACTGTAGATTTGTGTGTGTGTTTATTTTGCTTGGTATTTGCAGAGATTCTTGAATCTGTATATTAATGTTTTTCATCAAATGTGGGTAGCTTTTGAACATATTTCCCCTCTTTCTGAGACCATCATTACAAGTATGTTGGCACACTTGATGGTGACCCACAGGTCTCCAAGGATCTGTTCATTTTTCTTTGAATTTTTTCTCTGTGTTATTTTTTGTAGGTAATTTCTATTCATTTATTTTCAAATTCCCCACTTCTTTCTTCCACCATATAAAATCTGCTATTTGCCATTTGTTGCAGTTTGGATATGAAGTGTCCTCTAAAAGGTTCATATGTGGAATGGCTTGGTCTCCAGCTGGTGGCATTATTGAGAAGTGATTAAATCTGAGGGCACTAAGTTCATCAGTGGGTTAATGCACTGATGAGTTCATGTTGATGGACTATTAGTACCATCATGCCTGCATGAAAAAAATAGGTCACTACGGGTGTGTCTTTGAAGGGTCTATATTGCTCTGGACCCTCCCTGTCTTTTGCTCTCTGCTTACTGGCCATAATGAGGTGAGCAGCTTTACTCCTCTGTGCCTGTCTACCATGATTCTCTGCTTCACCACAGGCCCACAACAATGAGGCCAAGGAATCATGGACTGAAACCTGTGAAACCATGATCCAAAATCAATCCTTCCACTCTTAATTTGCTCTCTCAGATATTTTCTCATAGCAATGAAAAACTGACTAATACACCCTTGCTAGTCAATTTTTCATTTAAATTACTATACTTTTAAACCCATGAATTTCCTCTTTTTAAAAATAATTGGTTCCTTTTCATTTATAGTCTCAGTTCATGGAATCCTTGTTATTCTACTTCTGTTTAATTCCTTGAGTGTGATTTCTTTTAGTTATTTTTAACATACTTCCAACAACTGATCTGGAGTCTTCATCTAAATTCATTGTTTATTTTTATGTCTCATAATTTTTAATTGCATTCTGGACATTTTAGATAGCATATTTTAGTAATTCTATATCCTGATCTTCCCCTCCACCATCCGAGGATTGTTGTTTCTATTGCTGATTTGTTTGTGTATTTATTGAGTAACTGCCTGGACCAAGTCTCTGAAGTCTATCTCCTCCCAGACTCCAGCTAACAATATTTCTTTCAGATTTTTTTCTTTTGGGGCTGGGGTGCAGCTCAGTGGTAGAACACTTGCAAAGCATGTATGAAACACTGGGTTCAAATCCTAAGTACCGTAGAAGAAAAAAAATTAGATATTTTTTTCTTTTTAAACCAGGTTCCTAATAATCACCCTAAAGTCTATATTTCTTAATGTTCAGCAAAAAATTATAGTTTATGCTCAAAGTCTTTGAGCCAGTAAGGTCTGTACTCTACTGACAGTATATAACAGTATATAAACTAGGGAGGCTCAAACTTCAGACCCTTCCTGTTAATCCCTGTAATATAGAAGGAGTCTCTCCTTGTGTTAGCCTCTCCTTATGTTAAGCAGGTTTTTGGTTGATTGTTGTTGTTTTGCTGTACTGGGGGTTGAACCTAGGACCTCACACGTGCTTTGCAAGCACTCTATCACTAAGCTGCACCCTATCTCCATTTTTTACTTTTTATTTTTGAGACAGGGTCTCATTAAGTTACACAGGCTACCTCTGGCCTCAAATTTGTGATCCTCCTGCCTCTGCCTCCCAAGTTGCTGGGATTATAGGTATGCACCATGGCACTCAGCTGCTAATCAGTTTTTTTGTCACTATAACAAATACCTGAGAGAAACAACTTAAGGGAGAATGGGTTTGAGTTATGGTTTCAGACGGGAAAAGCATGTGGCAATCTACTCCCAAAGCAATCCTGAAACAGGAGAGCAACATTTCTTAGCCTAAATTAGAGAAAAAATGCCTTTCCTTGTGTTATAGTTTGACTCTAAAATGTCCTCCACAGTTCCTCAGCTAGTGGCACTGTTCTGGGGGGCTATGGAACTTTAGGAGGTGAGACCTAGCTTGGTAGAAGTAGGTCACTGGGGGCAGGACTTTGGAGGTTTTATATGGCCCCTACTTACAGTAGCTCTCTTCTCATGATCTGCCATGATGTGAGGAAGCCCTTTGCCACAGGCCTGACACCAGCTGCCCCACTGCCATGCCTTCCAGCCTATGTGGACTGAAACCTTCTAAACTGTGATACCCACTAAATATTTTCTCCCACTAAATATTTTTGACAGGTATTTTACCACAGCAGTTCACAAGCTGACTAGCATACCTTGTTAGCAACCTAAGGCCAACTCTCCCATCTGTGTCAACTTCAAACTTCTCCATTTGCTGAAGACACAAATGATTCCACAGCTCAAGGCAAAGGGTATTGTACGGGTAGCAAGGTCTTAGGATCCCATCAAGCACAGGATTTGTCCTGAGTTATCAAGATCCCCACATAGTGAGGGCCTCTTAGCATCTCTATCTCCCACCTCACCCCCACAAAACACCCTGCAACCAAACTGGTCCTCCTCTGCCCTTCAGCTGTTCCTCCTTTTTGCCCTCTTTTAATTGTGCTTGTTTTTGAAGCGCACAGAATTTATTATTCAGAAAACAACCTTCTCTGCAATATCAACCTTAATTAACTGTGTTCTTTTTCTACTGCCTCCCCCCTCCACTTCATGCATTTGAATTAAGGCACTCCAGAGCCCCCGGCCAGCACCCCTCCCCCATTGCAGACCCATCAGAGTCTACCAGCCAACCATGACCAGATAAGGGAAAATGGAATTCCTTATCGCTGCCTGCCAATGTGAAAGGGTCAAGGTTACCAAGAAGAGACTTTCCAAAAGGAAAGAGGAAGAAAGGAGCCAAGCCTCCCTGGTTTCCATGGTAACGGGAGGTTGAATCATGGTGCAGCCCCGAGAGTCTGGCCCGCTTAGCTCTACTGACATCTTTCCACTTCATTAGCCTCTTTATCAAGTGACTCTGCACAAGACTAAATGTATTTTGGTGTCATGGTGCACTGTAGATGATTCAAAAACAGAATGACCTTTTCCACCATCCCAGTACCTTCTGAGACCACAAATGCCTGCACCTCTAGTCCTCTTACTTAAGGCTTGACTCCCTCTTCAGTGTTTCTAATCAAAGCTGCATCACTGGGAGGCCCGGAGGTGCCCCACCCAGAAGCCCAGGAAGCCAGGACCCCAGCTGTCAGTGATGCATGGCATCGGAGCCGGGAGGAAGATTAATGGCTTTGCCTAGAGAAAATGGATAAAACGGCCCCCAAAAGACAATAAACGTGGGACGGACGGCGAGGAGGCTCTGACAGTAACAAATACTGACTGACATCGCATTGTGCTCCCTTTCTAGATGACTCGGAGCTGCCGGTGGAAACACGATTCATTTAATAAGTGCTTCAGTGAGACAAAGGGGCCTCTGGGGGTTAACATTGATCTCCATCACACACGCGTGCACTCCAGCGTTCGCGAACGTGAAAAGGAATGTCCGTGCTCGCTATCTGTCCCCTTGGAAATCCGAAGAGCATGCTGTAATTTCCCAATCTTGTCTTCATGCTTCAGCAAATGTGTAACTGGTGGGTTCTCTCAGCCATGAAGATCTTCCTGCAATCAACAGCCAGGGCTGAAAGGAAATCAGTTACGAGAGTGAAAACTCCTTTGATAAGTTGGAGCACCTTTTCAGGAGCCGTGTCCAGGTCTGTGCCCAGAGGAGGGACTCTTTGTTCCTCTGGTACCCAGGCTACAGTGGCCTTTACCCCAGGAGAATGCTGGCCAAGGAGCAGACAGGGCAGTGCGAGCCAGGGTATTGAGGCTGGCAAGGAGTTGCTGGGAGAGCAAGGGGCTGCCTTGATTTTATTTTGTTCTCTTGTTTCCAATTACTTACAAAGTCTGTGTTGGGAAGGCCAGGGAAACTGGATCCCACATCCCATAGCCAGTGGGTTGCCCTCTCTGGTCCTCACATTATCCACCCATCAAAGGAGTGATGGAGCTAGACTCCTGCTCCCCACTCTCAGAGGCGGGGTCACCTCTAACAACTCCGCCTCTAACATTCACTCCCAAGCACTACCTCCCCAGTCAAATCCCATCTACTCCACACTCTTCCCACCCCTGGGACCCTGGCTCTGAACCTGGATGGAGCCCTAGTATATCCTGTTACATAAGGACATGGCATCCTACTGAGTCCACAGGATTGCTGCCTTCCCTTTCATCCTCCAAAGTGTGGGCCAGGCCAGCAGCATCTGTGTCCATTGGCAACTTGTTAGACATGCAAATTCCTGGCCAGGCACAGTGGCACATGCATATAGTCCCAGCCACTCTAGAGGGAGAAGCAGGAGGATTGCAAGCTCAAGGCCAGAGGCAGTCTGCGTGACTTAGTGAGACCCTGTCTCAAAATATAAAATACAAAAATTAAAAATAGGCTAGGGGGTGCATCCCGGTGGTAAAGCACTTGCAAAGCATGTGCCAGGCCTTAGGTTCAACCCTCAAGTACAACCCTGACTTCCTCCGCCTCCAAGTACAATCCTCAAGTAGAAAGAAAGAAGAAAGGAAAGAAGGAAAGGAAGGAAAGGAGGAAGGAAGGGAAAGAAGAAAAGAGAAGAAAAAAGAAAGCAAAAGAAAAGAAAGAAAAGAAAAAAGAAACGATAGGAAAGGAAAAGAAAAGAGAAAAGAAGAAAAAATTCTTGGGCCCTGCTCCAAATCACTTTTGTGAAAGGGCCCAAAGACCTGATTTGTCCAGATCCCTGGTGCAGACTCTTTCAGGCCTCTCCAGTCCCCTGCTTCACCATGCCTTTCCTTGCAAAGTACTTACTTTCTAACTTGTCATTTTCACATACACTGTGCTATGCTGAGCTTCCGGTCCCTCAGATGTTATTCCTTCTAACAGGAAAAGTCCTATAGGCAATCTTCACTCTATAGCACTAAGTTCTTTTTGTTTGGATTTGGGGTTTGGGGTTTTTTGGTTTTGTTCTTTGTTTTTAGTAATTATTAAGGAAATTTATTAACAGGTGCTTGATGTTTGTTGACATTTTTTAAGAAAATCAAATTAACTTTTATTACAAATTAAAAATGAAGTTCTTAAAAATCTCAACTTGACCAGCTATAAAACAATTTTAAAATCTTTAAAGATATATTGAGCAAAACCAAGCTTTAAAAATAAAAAACAAGAGCACAGTGGCACACGCCTGTAATCCCGGCGACTTGGGAGGCAGAGGCAGGAGGATCTCAAGTTCGTGACCAGGGGCAGTCTGTATAATTTAGTGAGAATCTTGTCTCAAAAAGTAAAAAAAAAACAAAAAGAAAGCAAGAAAAATGGGCTGAGGGTGCAGCTCAGTGGTCCAGCACTTGCAAAGCATGCAAGTATGAGGCCCTGGGTTCAATCCCCAGTACTGCAAAATTAATTAATTAATTAATTAAACTAAAAAAACGCATTTGTCATTACCAAAAAGAGATGTCTTCAAGTAAAAGTAATTTTTAAAAAACCCACACTGCATAGATAATGCAGATAGTTCTAGTTATCTGATCAATGGGCAAAAGCAAGTGCTGAAGGTCATCAGCCCCAATCTTTTGTTCATTTCTTCCCACTGGAATTTCAGATTCATTTCTTCTGGCTGGTTGATTGGAGGATAGCAGAGATGCAAAGGCAATTGTGGCTCAGCCCCACCCTGTTCATGCTCCTGAGTGGACAAATCCTCAGCTTGAATTGGCTGCTTTGGTCTCTTTGCCATCTTGTGGTTTTAGCAGTTTCTGGGCATCTGTATGAGTCATTAAAGTTACAGAGGTACAGATGTCAAAATTTCATCTCCTTCATTTTCCTTGTCCTCTTCACTGCTGTCCTTCCTAATATGTGTGTGGCAAGAGTGGCCCCTGTGGAATAGTGGTCTTTGACCCCAGTCCATATTCTATCTCACCTTTTTTTTTCTTTGTGGTACTGAGGGTTGAACCCAGGGCCTCACACCTGCATGCTTTGCATGTGCTGTACCACTGAGCTGTACCTCCAGCCCATTTTTTTACTTTTTGAGACAGACTGCTTCTGGCCTCAAACTTGTGATCCTCCTGCCTCTGCCTCCTGAGGTACTAGGATTACAGGCATGGGCCACCATGCCCAGCTCTATTTCACCTTATTCTCCTGCATCTGGGTCATCAGCATCTTCCATCCTGTCTCCCAGTACAGGAAGGTCAGCATTGTTGGGTTCAGCCTTCTGGAATGTGCTTGGATCCCTTATTCTATTCCCTACTCTCACTATGGTGATTCTGCCAGTAATTGCCTGGAGCACCCTTATGAGATGGACAGAGTTCTTAATGACCACTGTCATCCACCTCTTTACTGCCCTGAACTGGAACTCCATCAGAGGTTGTAACACTGCTGCCTGCACCCCCTTTCCTCCTTCAGCAGCATCAAACTCCAGTCTCTCTACCTCCTCCACTGCTCAGGTGCTTCCTGCGATGGTTCTTCCTTATGGCAGTCTGGTGGACAAATATATCTTCCTTGGTGTCATTCCCATTGACGAAACCATATCTGTGTCTCACATTGAATCATTTTACTGTTCCCAATACCTTTCTGTGATGACTTGCTTCCCCACTAAAGCCAGGCACCTCTAACGTACCCCTTGTATATAAGAAAATGTTCCAGGCCTGAAAGCACTCTCATGCAACCGTGCAAAGGTTGGCACGACCGTGCCTGCTTGCTTTTCCCCGCAGCCCTGGTACAGACTTCTGTTGCTGCTGTGTCTGCCTGTGTCTTCTTTTTGAGATAATGCTGCTCTACATGTAATTCTGGTGGGGTCCAGTGCCCAGCCTCCCACCCCAGAAGCCCAAAGGCTGAGAAGATTCTGCCTCTCCTTACCCCCAGGAGTTCCCATCAGAATCTGGGATGAGTCAGGGTTCTTCCTGGAAGCCATTGGGGTATCTAATCCCTGGTATCTAAATGGCTGGTTACATGGTGTCCTGGAGCAGCAAAGGCCAACTTCTGGCCTGGCTGCCCTATTATAAAATGGCTCTTGAATCAAGCTCTTGATCTAAATGTGATTCTCTGGCATCTCATTGAAGCTCTGAGCCACGGATAGATTGCTTTTCTGCTTAAAATACACAGAGCTGATAGCTGCTTTTGCAACCAAGAACCCTGACTTATACATACTCTGACCATGATGGACCGGCAGCTGAGTGTTTTTCCTATTTCCAAAAGTCTCTGGAGATTCTAAAAGCTCTCTCAGTTGCCTGTTGTACCGGTCAAGGTTCTTAGTTTTGGACAAAAGAACTCTCCAAAGCTGATTTAAGGAGAAAAGAAATTTATTAAGAACTACTGATAGCTTTCTGGCAGGGTCTCTGTGAAGCCTTACAGACGGGAATAATAGAAAAATCACCCCACCCTCCAGACTGCTTCCAAAGCATCCCCATTGACAGCCCCCTGACCTGGGAACCCCATCTCCCACCAACAGCACTGGGAAACCTGTTTCCACCAGCAACTCTGCCATAGCTGGCTCTGGGTGGAACGTCTCTGCCCTTCCCAAGCCCAAACACATTCCTCTCGATGCAGACTCCCTACCATCTAACTGACCACCTGATAAGAGCCTGCCTCTAGTGCTCCTAATTGGAATTACCTCAGGCTTGTTTCCTATATGAGGGAAGCTGGGAAACCCCACTTCTGGCTTCCCTCTTGAGCTGACAATTTTCTCAAATTTAGAAAGTGTGCCCAAGAGCCCTGGGTGCCTATGTGGCTTGACCAGCATCCCATTGTCTGCAAGCAACTTGACTGCATCTGCTCCAGCATTGGAAATGACGTCCTTCCAAGAATTCCTTCTTCGAGGCTAACCAAGCTCTCACCTTTTGCAAAGCCCTGGTTTAACTACAGTCCTCCATGTACCATCTTCTGTGGAACTCCCCAAGCGTCAACCTTCCGAATTGGACATGGACATGAAGTTCCCTTTCAGCTTCCTTTTATACTGGTTAAGAAGAAACCATTCCTTTCTTCTTCTCTTTTCCATATGGTTCCTTGGAGCATCAGTGGCCTCGAAAGCCATCCTCTCAACTCTTCAAACCTCTCTCCAGTTGCTCCAAAGGTCCCACTCTAGACCTCCACCAGATGACCTCCCTGTTTTCACTGTCCCTCCGCATGCTTCAGACCCTTCGCTACCTACCCCAAGAAACAGCATCCCCTGCCCTGAAACCTCATCCAACTCTTTAACATCAGGTTGCCACATGGCCAAACTCCAGAGGAATTTTGCAGTGACCGGACACCACGGGCGGTGCAAAGGCAAAAGCACAGCAGCCCTTCCACCCTTTGGTCACTCCATAGAAACAGTACTCAGACAGCTCAAAACTCCCCATGGTCACAGGCTCAAAACGATGCAAGTAGGTGCTAACATGGACCACAAGTAACCCCAGAACTCATGCTAGTCACATGACCTCCAGCAAGACACTTCACCTCCCTGACCCTCAACTCCTCATCTGAAATGTTGGAATGATATTTACCTCACAGAATTAGTGAGAGGGTTAAGTGGTGTGATAATCCAGAAGTTCTCAATATATGCCACCTCACAGGGGTGACTTGGAGATCCAAAATGTTCTTGGGTGTAACCACACTGGAAAGTCAAAAAATCCTATCAAATTGCAGGGAATTATTAACATCACAGTTATTGGTATTCTTTCCAAAACTAAGAAAAAGTCATGAGTGAGGCCTTGATAAGATGCCCTTCCTGGGAAGATGCAAGTGGGTTTCCTAAATCACTCTGAGAAGACGGGCTGAGTGAACAGTCACTTCAGATATTCCCACATCAACTCTCAGAACTGGCTCTCAGCCCATGCTATGTGCAGAGGCAGGCACTGTGTTACACAGGGGACAAGACCTTGGCCAGAACAGTCAGCAGCACACCTTGAATCTGGTGCTCCTGGCCAGTCCACATCACCTGGGTAGAACGAGACTTCCACACTGCCTTCATGGGCAAGACAGTGCCTCCCGTTCCCAGCCATGCACCCTAGCTAGGTTCCCAAGGAGGAGCCCACTATCCAAAACACCCACCAAAACTAACCTTCCAGTAGCTGGAGTTGGTGACTCCTTAAACAGGATCTGAAGAGTCTGAGAAACGCCCACACCAACAGTGCCCCTCCCATCCACTCACCCCGAGTCTGAAGCCCCCTTGTATGAATTCTTTAGAAATTTACAAATGGAAATAACAACTTTCAAGTGACCTTTGGAATGGTTATTATCATCAACACTACACTGAGAGCTAGTCCAGCGGACCCTTAAGAGCTAGGATGAGAGTTTATAAAGGAAATGAGGGCAGAGTAGAGTTAAACAAAGGCTCATAAGAAAAACAGAAAACTCCTGCAAAGAATACTTACTATATGGTAAGTCTGTCAACTTGCCGCACTGTGGGGGCTTGTGTGTTGCGATGAGGCTGAGAGCTCTGCCACTGTAACCTCAGACACGAGCAAGGTTACCCATGGTGGACAGGTTTTCAGCTGAACTTCCAGACTAAGACAGACTAGGGAGTAGGACCTGATGAGCCACTCCCGAAACAACTAGCCATTGAAAACCCTATGGATAGCAAAGAAACACTGTCAGATATAGTGCTGGAAAATGAGGCCCCCAGGTTGGAAGGCACTCAAAAGACTACTGGGGAAGAGTTGCCTCCTCAAAGTAGAGTCTACCGTGATGACGGAAATGGAGTAAAGCCCCAGGGACCTCCATTTGCTGATGTGGCACAACTCAAAATGAGGAGAAACAACTGTAAACATCCATTAATAATTGGAACATGGAATGTAGGTAGTATGAATCTAGGCAAATTAGAAATTGCTAAAAGAGAAATGGAGCGCATAAACATTGACATTCTAGGCATCAGTGAGCTAAAATGGACTGGCACAGGCCATTTTGAGTCAGACAATCATATGGTCTACTATGCTGGGAATGATAAACTAAAGAGAAATGGGGTTGCATTCATCATCAAAAAAGACTTTTCAAGGTCTGTCATGAAATACAATGTTGTCGGTGATAGAATAATATCCATACGCCTACAAGGAAGGCCAGTTAATATGACTATTATTCAAATTTATGCATCCACCAATAAGGCCACAAAGGAAGAAAGGGAAGACTTTTATCAGCTTCTGCAATCTGAAATAGATCAAACATGCAATCAAGACATACCGATAATCACTGGTGACTGGAATGCAAAGGTGGGAAACAAACAAGAAGGCTTGGTAGTTGGAAAATATGGTCTTTGTGACAGAAATGAAGCTGGAGATCGCATGATAGAATTTTGTCAGACCAATGACCTTTTCATTGCAAATACATTTTTTCAACATCATAAATGGAGACTATACACATGGACTTCACCAGATGGAACATACAGGAATCAAATTGACTACATATGTGGAAAGAGAGGGTGGAAAAGCTCTGTACAAAATGTCAAAACAAGACCAGGTGCTGACTGTGGATCAGACCATCAACTTCTCATATGCAAGTTTAAACTGAAGCTGAAGAAAATTAGAACAAGTATACGAGAGCCACAGTATGACCTTGAGTATATCCCACCTGAGTTCAGAGACCACCTCAAAAATAGGTTTAATGCATTAGACACAAACGATAGGAGACCAGAAGAGTTGTGGCATGACATAAAAGATATCATTCAAGAAGGAAGCAAAAAGTTCTTAAAAAGACAAGAAAAAAAGAAAAGACCAAATTACATGTCAAAAGAGACAGTAGAACTTGCCCTTAAACATCAAGCAGCTAAAGTAAAGGAAGACATGATGAAGTTAAGGAACTAAACAGAAGATATCAGAAGGCAACTCAAGAAGACAAAAACAAATATTATAATGACATGTGCAAGGAGCTGGAGGCAGAAAACCAAAAGGGAAGAACACACTCTGTTTCTCAAGCTTAAGGAAGTGAAGAAAAAATTCAAGCCTGGAGTGGCAGTAGTGAAAGATTCTACAGGGAAAATATTAAATGATGCAGGAAACATCAAAAGAAGATGGGAAGAATACACAGAGTCATTGTACAAGAAAGAATTGGTAGATGGATAGAGGTTCGATATGAAGAGGAACCAATGGTGTTGAAGAACGAAGTGGAAGCTGCCTTGAAAGAACTGGTGAAACACAAGGTTCCAGGAATTGATGGGATACCAATAGAGATGTTTCAACAAACAGATGCAGCACTGGAGGTGTTGACATGTTTGTGTCAACAGGTTTGGAAAACAGCTACTTGGCCAACTGACTGGGAGAGATCCATATTTGTGCCTATTCGCAAAAAAGGGGATCCAACTGAATGTGCAAACTATCGGACAATATCATTAATATCACACACCAGCAAAATTCTACTAAAGATCATTCAGAAGCGACTGCAGCAGTATATAGACAGGGAATTACTGGAAAATCAAGCAGGATTCAGAAGGGGGGGGAACCAGGGACATCATTGCTGATGTCAGGTGGATATTAGCTGAAAGCAGAGAATATCAGAAAGATGTCTATCTATGTTTTATTGACTATGCAAAGGCATCTGATTGTGTGGATCATAACAAATTATGGAAAACACTTTGGAAAGTGGGAATACCAGCGCACCTAATTGTGCTCATGAGAAATCTGTACATGAACCAGGAGGCAGTTGTTCGAATAGAACAAGGAAACACTGCATGGTTTACAGTTGAGAAAGGTGTGCGTCAGGGCTGTATACTTTCACCCTATCTCTTCAATTTATATGCTGAGCAAATAATCCGAGAAGCTGGATTTTATGAGGAAGAATGTGGCATCAAGATTGGAGGAAGACTCATTAACAACCTGCGTTATGCAGATGACACAACTCTGCTTGCTGAAAGAAGATTTAAAACATTTACTGATGAAGATCAAAGACCATAGCCTTCAATATGGGTTACAACTAAACATCAACAAAACAAAAATCCTTATGACTGGGTCAGCACGCAACTTCACAAGAAATGGAGAAAAGATTGAGGTTGTCCAAGATTTTGCTTTGCTTGGCTCTATAATCAACACTCATGGAAGCAGCAGTCAAGAAATCAAAAGACGCATTGCTCTAGGAAAAGCTGTGGCAAAAGATCTCTTTAGAGTATTGAAAAGCAAAGATGTCACATTGAAGATGAAGGTGCATCTGACTCATTCCATGGTATTTTCAGTGGCATCATATGGTTGTGAAAGCTGGACATTGAACAAGAGAGATGGAAAAAGAATTGATGCTTTTGAATTGTGGTGCTGGAGACATCTATTGAATATACCATGAACTGTCAAAAGAAGCAACAAATCTGTCCTAGAAGAAGTGCAACCAGAATGCTCCTTGGAAGCAAAAATGGCCAAACTGCGTCTTACATATTTCGAACATGTAGTCAGGAGAGATCAATCCCTGGAGAAGGACATCATGTTTGGGAGAGTGGCATGTCAATGCAAAAGAGGAAAACCCTCCACCAGATGGATTGACACAGTGTCTGCAAAAATGGGCTTAAACATAAATAAGATTGTTTGCCTAGCACAGAATCGGCAAGTGTTTTGATCTGCTGTACATAGGGTCACTATGGGTTGGACTCGACTCGATGGCACCTAACAACAACAACAATATATATATATACATATATATATATACATATACATATATACATATGTATATATATATGTATATATATATATACATACATATATACATGATCATTTCATAACAAAAATCAGAGTGGAAGCCACCAAAAGACACATGAAGCTCCCTGAGAGAATGGTTTAAAGAGTTGACATAGCTGTTGTCCTTCCTCCTAGGCTCAGTCCAGACAGCCCTTCCTCAGGGCCCCCCAGGACTGAAGGAGGCACCTGCCCTTAAGGATTTCCTAGTGTTCTGCGCCTCCTCATCCTAGCACTTCATTTTGCTATATGTGAAGTCAGGGTATGGTGGAGCTGGTCCTGATGTTTCACCGGCATCCCCCAGACGGCCTGGTAAAGGCTGCAGTTGGATTATGGAGAGCAACAGCAACTTCAAGTTCAGGCAATCTCTTTTAATTCATTTGCAAACCGGACTCAGAGCAAGACCCTTTAGACCATGGCTCTCTCCTGAGATCTGCGACCCTACTGATGCTCATAATACCTTTAAGTCTGGAGAGAGCTAGTGGGATGTATCAGCTGCACAGTGAAGAGAGAAGGAGAACCTCTCCGGCTATCCCAGGAGTCTAGCCCTCAGGAGAAGCAGCTTCAGGAATTCTAAGTTGTTAGGTGCCATCGAGTCGGTATCTGACTCATAGTGACCCTCATAGGGTTTTCAATGGCTGAGTGTTTTGGGATTGCCTTGGGAGTGGATTGCCAGGCCGTTCTCCCATTTTTGTGGTGCTGGGAATTGAACTCGGGGCCTCAGAGACTGCAGCGCAGCACTCTACCCACTGAGCTAAATCCCAGCCCTTAGAGGAGGGATATGTATGTGGCAATGGGAATGAAGAAGCACTGAGGGAAGGATCATGGAGTTAGGTTGGCATACCTGGCACTCATGTTTAAATTAAGATATATCTTTCAGGCTGACATTTTTTTAAAAGTTTATTTATTTTTTGGCAGTTGTTGTTGTTAGGTGCCATCAAGTCAGTATCTGACTCATAGAGACCCTGTGTACAACAGGCAAAACACTATCATCAGTGCTTCTCTGCTATTGATAGGGTTTTCAATGGCAGGTTGATTTTTGGGAGTGGGTTGCCCCGTCCTTTTCCATTTTTGGCAGTACTGAGGGTTAGACCCAGTGTCTGGCACATGCCAGGCAAGGGCTTTACCACTGAGCTGCACCTTTTTTTATATTTTTATTTTGAGACAGAGTCTCACTAAGTTGCACAGGCTGTCTCTGGCCTCAAAATTGCGGTCCTTCAGCCTCCACCTCCCAAATTGCTGGGATTACAGATGTGTGCCACAGCACCTGGCTCTAAAACAAAATTTTATTGGAAACCTTTTTATTTATATTCCTGTAGGAATGAGAAACTGTGATCTCTATCAAAGAATATGTATACATAAAGAATGCCTGGGCTGGGGTTTAGCTCAGTTGGTAGAGTGCTACTCTGCACTTTCTGAGGACCCAGGTTCAATCCCTAGCACTGCAAATATGGGAGAAGGATGTGGCAATCCACTCTCAAAATAATCTCCAAACAATCAGCCATTGAAAACCCTCTGAGGGTTGCTATGAGTCAGACCTGATCCACACCACCTAACAGCAACAAAGGGTGCATACGGAGGACCTGGGCTGAGGAAACCACTGTAAACAGAGGGCTATGTCCATGTGTCCCAAGTCCTGAACTGCCACTTTCAAGGACATGCAACCTGCTACTCAAGCCCATTTCACCCACTCAATGCCTTTTTCTTGAGTCACAAAAATAAGACTTCCAGCTCCATTCTGGAAACCCACAGCTTTAACTGAGAACTCACAGCAGGAACCCAAAGAACGAAAACTGAAGTAGGAAGAAGCATACATCCCATCCCAACACAGGCCTTTATGTGAGCGTTAGTGTTTGCAATGCCAATTCAGGAAGCCACTATCGATTTTCCATAGGAAAGGGTACTAAGGAAATCGAAAGTATGCAGGGGAGTCAGGCAAGCCAGAGAGAGGTGCATAACTCATCTCTCTGTTAATCTTTTTCCACAGTTCAAAAATCAATTAGTGACGAATTTCTCTGGAAACATCTTAAACAATGTTATTTCATTAAAGATCTGTACAAGTATCACCAGGTGTGAATTAGAAAATTAGCCTCGTCCTTTTAATAATTTCCTCCTTAGTAACATTACATCCGTCTACACAATGTCTTTGGGAGAAGGACCTGGCAACCCCCTCCCAAAAATCAATCTGCCATTGAAAACCCTATGAACAGCAGAGAAGCACTGACAATAGTGTTTCCCCTGTTGTACAGAGGGTCGCTATGAGTCGGATACCGACTCGACGGCACCTAACAACAACAACAACACAATGTCTAGCACCAGCTGAGCTGGAGCCAGTGGGGAGCACATAAGTCCTTTTCCCCTCCAGTAACACAAACGAAAGCAGGGAGGAACCAGGTGGGGTGGTGCACTCCTGTAATCCCAATGCCTGGGGAAGCAGAGGCAGGAGGACCATAAGTTTGAGACCAGAGGCAGCCTGCATAACTTAGCAAGACCCTGACTCAAAAAAAATTTTTTAAGTAAAAAATGGGCTGGGAATGAGGCTCAGCGATAGAGTACTTGCAAAGTATGTGTGAAGCCCTGGGTTCAACCGATCAGCACCAAAAAGAAAAAAAAGATCAATTTGGCTTTAGCCTGGCACAGTAGCACATGCCTGTAATCCCAGGGACTCAGGAAGCTGAGATAGAGGATGGCAAGTTCAATGCCAGAGGCAGCTTGCATAACTTAGGGAGATCCTGTCTCAAGATAAAAAATGAAAAAGGGGCTGGGGGTGCAGCCCAGTGGTAGAGTATTTGGAATGTATGTGTGAAGCCCTGGGTTCAACCCCCAAGTACCAAAAAAGGAAGGAAGGAAGGAAGGAAGGAGACTTTTTGCACCCTCTGTCTCTTCTTCTGCAGGGGCTGATGAGGCCTCAGCCCTTTTCGCCTTTCTCTTGCCCAGACCATTGGCAAGGAAACTGCTCAACCCTTTTGGCCCGGATCTTTGACCACCAACAAGGAAAGACCCCGTTCTCGCCCGGACCACTGATGAGGAAACAGCTTTCCTGCTCTCTCGCCCGGACCTTCGGTGAGGAAAGAACGCTCTCCCACCACGACCATCAACAAGGAAAGAGCCCGCTCTCTGTCTGATCACGAAGAAAGCAAGAACTGTCTCCTCGTGACCACCGAGACCACCAACACAGGTGTTTGCCCCTGGAAGGCAAAAGTGCCTGAAGCTTTTCCTTTCTCCCATCTCCACCAGCGTCCTGAGGGCTGCAGGAGTCCGATCCCCTCACCTGAGGGTCCTGAGTGAATTGTGTTTAATAACTGTGTATGTGGTGGCGCCGCCCGTCTGAACATCCAGGTTGGACTGGGAGGTGTGCACCCCACATAGAGATGGGGCTCTGGTGGCAGCTGGTCCCACAGTCCCTGTGCCTTGCAGCTGTCCAGCATTGCTCCTCTTTGCTCCCCACGGCCCTAGGGCCCACTCTGGCCTCTCCACTGTGGAGCTTTTGCTTACGGCCTTTACCTGAACCCTTTGTCCCCACACACTCCCCTCTACTTGTCAGATCCAGGCCTCTCCCCAGGGTCCAGCATCCGCTGCCTCTGTCACAGTCTCCACTAGACCTTAGAGCCCTCCACAGCACCCCAGGCGGCCAGGAGTAATGGCAGGAGGGTGGATGCTGGGTGGCTATCTGGCTCTGGCTCCTACATCGCTCTGACCTTGGGCAAAGGGGATCCTCTCTCCAAACTCAGGTCAGAAATAATAGTCACTTCTTAAGTAGGCTGTTATGAGGATTAACTGAGAAAGTATATAGAGACATAGGTAGGTAGGTAGGTAGGTAGGTAAGTAGATAGATAGATAGATAGATAGATAGATAGATAGATAGATAGATAGATGTTGTTGCTAAGTACCATTGAGTTGTGTCCGACTCATAGCAACCCTCATAGGGTTTTGAATAGCTGATTGGTTTTTTTCAGGATTGCCTTGGGAGTGGATTGCTATGTCCTTCTCCCATAGACAGATAGCTAGACAGACAGATATTTTTAAGAAATGGTACTAAGAATAGTATCAGGGGCTGGGCACAGTGGTTCATGCCTGTAATCCTAGAAACTTGGGAGGCAGAGGCAGGAGGATCACAGATTCAAGGCCAGAGGCAGCCTATGTAACTTAGCGAGACCCTGACTCAAGATAAAAAATGAAACAAGGGCTGTGGGTGCAGCCTAGTGGAAGAGCATTTGCAAAGTGTGTTCAAAGCCCTATGTTTGACCCTCAGGTACCACAAAAGAAAGGAAGAAAGAGAGACATAAAGAGAAAGAAGGCAGGGAAGGAGGGAGGAAGGGAAGAGAAAGGAAGGGAAGGGAAAGCAGGAAGGATGGAAAGTGTAGGCACTTTATGGAATGGGACCAGGAGGCAAAATAGAAGAACACCTGGGAGAAGTCAGGAAGTGGAACTTTGGCAGGTAGATCTTTATGCCTATTGCCAGCAAATAACAAAGAAAGGCCAGGAAGAGGATTACAAGATGTCAGTACATTTGAAAGGGGCCACAGGAAGCTCCAGGCCAGCCTGTCAGACAGTAATGTGCTACATGGGCAAAGCCCAGACCTATCCATCCATCTCAGTCAGCGTGTGCCACAAGGAGCATCTCTGAGTAAGTAGTAGTCACTGTCCTATCACTCTGCCAGGCCGACAGCACAGCATGCAGCTGCCTTATCCCTGCCTCCCTCCATAGAGGGAGATGAACCCTCATCCATTCAAACTCATTTGCTGGAAGGCCAGCCTCATAGACAGTAGTAAGATGCTTGTAAAGGATTCCATTTTATCACTTTCATTTGCACATAGTAAAAGGAACTAAGTCTGCTTTTGATGAATAGATAAAAATGATCAGGAGTTAGCTCATTAAAGCACTATTTAAAAATAAATTAACATCGTATCAATTGAATAAAATTCTATTAGAACTAGAGTAGGACAGGCAGAGAAAACAACCAAATCGCCATCATTGTCCTCCAGAACTGTACTCTGTGGGTAGAAAAGCCAGGTCAGGATGTAAATCGTTGCAACCGGGTAGAGGTCCCAAGATTAGAGGTCAACTAAGAGTAGGAGCCTGCAGCCATATCACAGTGGCATCCGATCCTATCAGATCTCAGAAGCTAAGCAGGGTCAGGCCTGGTTAGTACTTGGATGGGAGACCACCTGGGAACACCATGTGCTATAGGCTTGGGAGAAGGACATGGCAACCCACTCCCCAAAAAACATTGAAAACCCAATGGATAGCAGAGAAGCACTAACAATACTATTTCACCTGTTGTATGTAGGGTCACTATGAGTGGGACACCAACTTGACAGCACCTAACAACAAGAGTAGAAAAACGGGAACTCCAATAAGGGGCAGAATATCCACAGCAGCCTGGAGGTCAGGTGAGGGTTTTTGGAAGTGTTCCTAGAACCAGTGCTTGAAGGACAATTAGAAGGTATCCTGATCTGGGGAGAAGTAAGGGGTGGGAAAGCTGGGGTTTAGCTCAGCTGGTAGAATGCTGCTCTGTACTTTCTGAGGACCCAGTTTCTATCCCCAGCACTGCAAAAGTGGGAGAAGCATGTGGCAGTCTACTCCTGAAACAATCAGCCATTGGAAACCCTATGAGGGTCACTGTGAGTTGGACACAACTGGACAGCACCTAACAACAAGGGGTGGGAGTAAAGGGAGAAAAAGAGGGGAGGAGGAGGAGGGATAGGGACAGGGACAGGGTCACATGGCCAACCCAGGCCTTCCTGTAGTAGTGCATGGCTTGCAAACCCCATAAATAATCCATGTTTTCTCAGTTTAACTTCATAATACTATGTGCACTTTTGGGGTGGGAAGGTGCTCTTATTTTACGTTATTCGTGGATAAAGACAGAGCCCAAATGACTCCCCCACTCAAGCTGATAGAGAGAAGTGCCAAAGAAGGAAATCATGTGCCAGGGCTCCAGACTCTGCCCCCTATCAGGAATTGGATGGAATCACAGATCTCTTTCTCAGAAAAAAAAAATGCCCATGGGCTTGCACACAGAGGAACAGTTTACACACCAGGTGGTGGCATTCAGAAATCCTCGAAAGCAGTGATCAGCCCAAGGCACCCAGCTCAGAGCTCCCTCCCTGAGCAGAGCTGGTCTGCACCCACACAGCAATCCAGTACACCACTGCCTACACTGTGGCCTGCATGGCCGCTCTGGTGGCCGTGTGAAGATCATTCTGCCTTAAATCTGAACATTCTCAGATGCAACAAGACTTGTACCAGGGGCGCCCAACTTACGCAGACCGTGACCTGCCCAAGAAGGAGTCTATCAGCTGAGGCCCTAAGGATTCAGTTACAGGCTCACATTCTGCAGGGGGGTTCTGGATGGGACAGTGAGTATGCAGAGCTGATGGGGCTGAGAAACTCAATACACAGAGGCAGACGGGCATCTGAGGAAAGAATCCTTCTAGTCCCTCCCCCTCTGGATCTTACAAGATCACAAGCCATCCCAGGCTTTTCTCTCACCTTCTGAGGCCCTGCCGGGGACAATTCCCTTGCCCCTGACTGCTGGCACGGAAGCGTCGTCTTCCCTCCCTGACTGCAGTCACACCTTTCTGTTCATCCCCCCAGATGCACTGTGGCTCGGCGCCTTGCCCACAGCAGGTGCTTAATAAATGTGCATTGAAGCAATATATGAATCCTCCACTCCTCCTCATTGTGGTTTAGAGATCATCTCTAGAAGTGACAATGCAGAAAAGAAATTGAAAGAAATCTCTTCCCCTTGCAGGGTTCAGGTCACTGCAGCACATTCTCAGAGGTTCCTCTCCCTTTCTGGGTGGCCACAGACACAAGGGTCCCAGGGGCTTCTGCTGGTACCAGCTGCTTTGCTCAGGACATCCCTCTGCCCATGGCTGGCAAAGTCTCTGTGGTCACATCCAGACTCCCAGAGATGAGCGCCCATCCTTGAGGCTCTGGGTGAGCAGGCAGCTAGCAGGTCCCATCCCCAGCCCCCCTCCCTCCCAGCGAGGACACCAGCAGGGAAAGGGCAGAATCTAAATGATCTGCAGGAAGGAAATCAACATCTCTTTGAGTAAATTCTAGGACCAGAGTAGAAACTGAACATTCTGGAAGGGATAATTGGTCTCATTTATCTAAATTTAGAAGGTCTAGAAAGAGAAAGAGTAACTATTAAGACATGTTATTTAGAAGAAGATAAGCCTTTAATCAAAGAAATGAGTCAAACTCAAACTCAAACCAAAACACTGCTCAAATCAGGGGCTTGAAATCTAACATCCTTTGGAAATAAAAGTCAGACTCTATTTAACTTGAAAATAAATAAGAACATTCACCAATAAATAAATAAATAAATAATAAAACTCTACCAACAAAAATAGGACATCTGATAACTGTGGGGGGGGGGACCCAAAAGGCATTACTTACAAATCAGAAATATTATGAACAAAAATGTTGCCTGTGAGCTGAAAGATGACTGAGCTCTGTGAGCTCACAGGGCTTTGAGATCACCTAGAAAATCCTCTGGATCAAGTGGATTGAGGGTCCACTGCCTTGCTCTCTGGCATCAGCCCCACTCAGCAATCCTTGCATGGCTTTGGTGCCTCCTCGCCCCTCTCCAGCCTCCTCAACAGCAAAGGAGGATGGACAGCTGGGCTGGCAGCCGCCCACTTTTCCCATCTTTACTTGGTTCTAGGTTAACACACCCTCCGCTGTACCCTGCCCCTGCATGGGTAAGAGTGTCAGTAGGGAGATGTCCAGAGTGCTGAAGTCCCAGGCTTGGAGGGAGTAGCATGGAAGGTAAGTCTAAGGGCTAAGCAGAAGTCTGCAGATGCAGGAGGAACATGGAGTGGACAGACAAGCAGGAAGGGCTCTAGTGCAGGTGAAGAGCACAGATGATTTGGTGCTTTTACTAGCCAGGCAGGAGAGGCATTGGGGTGTGGTCCATAAAGCTCCAGTTAGGAAGGCTCCAGAGCAGGAGGCTACAAGAGCTGCGCTAAGCACTTTAACTTCTCCTGCAGGTGGAGGAACACCATCTTAGACTTTCCAATATGAAAATGACAGTTGGTTTGGCTATTTTTTTCTCCCAGTACTGGGAGGTTGACCCCAGGCCCTCACACATACTCTGCAAGTGCTCTACCACTGCGCTGCTCCTGTAGCCCATTTTTAATTTTTTATGTTGAGACAGGGTCTTGCTAAGTTATGCAGGGTGCCTCTGGCCTCAGACTTGTGATCCTCCTGCCTCAGCCTACTGAGTCACTGGAATTACAGGCATTTGTCACTGCACACACACCTATTTTGGCAGTTTTGAACAATCTTCTTTCCACAGAAAGGTACTAGGAATATAAAATGGAACTGAAAAGAGAAAATAAGTGTGACTCTAAAACAATAAAAAACTGTCATGAAATTTACTACATAGCTCACCTCACTTTAAAATAATAATCCTACCAGGTGTGGTGGCGCATGCCTGTAACCTCAGCGACTCGGGAGGCAGAGGCAGGAGGATCACAAGTTTGAGACCAGAGGCAGTCTGTGTAACTTAGCAAGACCCTGTCTCAAAAAAGTCAAAAAAAATGGGCTGGGGGTGCAGCTCAGTGGTCCAGCACTTGCAAAGCATGCAGGCACGAGGCCCTGGGTTCAACCCCCAGGGGTTGGAGTTATAAGGATATAGACTGTGGTCCAGGGTGAGGACCACAAAAAAGGAAAAAAAAGATAATAATCCCTAGCTGGACACATAGCACACACTTGTGATCTCAGCCACTTGGGAGACTGAGGCAGGAGGATCACAAGTCTGAGGCCAGAGGCAGCACAACTTAAAGAGATCCTATCTCAAAAGAAAAAATGAAAAGGAAGATAGGGTGTGGGTCAATGGTGGAGTGCTTGCCTAGCATGTGCAAGGCTCTGGGTTCAATTCCCCCGTACTGGAAAAAAAAGGGGGGGGGGAATGTGTAGGAGAGAGAATGATCCCTGTTAGTAGTGGCCCAAGAAAAGGCTAAAGTCCTCTCAGCCCCCTGCTTCTCTGAACTGAAGCCTTCTGTCCATAGCCTGACTTGTGGCCTTTGCGGACCCAGTGTGGGCTCCTGCTGAGATTTCCATCATGGGTCCTGAGTACATCTGTAGTCCAGGACATGTACCTGTATGGCCAGTGGACCACATAGTGACCTGTGTCTTGTACAGTGCCTAGGATGAGCTCAGTGTTCACCAATTCCCTGCTCTCTTCACAAAGCTCAGAAGGCTGACTCTCCTCAGGCCTCCTCAAAGACTCATGGGCTGGGAAGGTCTCTGGAGTTATAAGAATATAGACTGTGGTCCAGGGTGAGGACATCTGTACGTGCACACTTGTGTACACAAAATGGATCTCAAATAGGGCCTAACTAACCACCTGTTGGGGCTAGGGTTTAGCTCAGTTGGTAGAGTGCCATTCTACACTCTCTGAGACCCTGGGTTGAATCCCCATCACCGCAAAAATAGGAGAAGGACCTGGCAGCCCACTCCCAAACAATCCTGAAGCAATCAGCCCTCAAAAACCCTGTGAATAGCAGAGAAGCACTGACAGGGTGCTTGGCATGGCACAGTGTTAGGGAGTATTTCATTCTGCTCTATATAGGGTCACTATGAATAGGACTTGACCCAATGGCACCTAATAACACCACCACCAACAGCCACCTGTTATAATGAGAATGCTGTGTTGGTCATTATTTCTACATGCTAAGCTTCTGGAAATTTAGGTATCTTCCCAGATATAAGACATAGTACTGAAAAATAGGTCAGTCACAAGAAGAAAAAGTCTCAAAACGCTATAGAACCTCTGTCAGTATCTTTATTTATTCCTCTTTATTTCTCTTCATGCCACATCCCACAATCTGATACATTATACATCTGTGTGTTCGTTTCTCTCTCTCAAAATTGTGTAAGAGATATAAGACTATTCATTGCAATATCCTCAGAGCCTAGAACAGTCCTGAAGGGAAAGTCTCAATAAATGTGAAATGAATGAATGAATCACAAGAGTATGCTTATCATCCATGAGAAGTTTTCTTCTAAATGTTCACTACCCCACAGGATGAAAGGTTGGTACAGATTAAGGAGAAAAATAAATAACTAGCAGATCAACTTATTGTATTCATTCATTAACTCAAAAATTAATTCCTGTAGATCCATGATTGAAGGTATCTTCAGAACTGATATGTGGGTTACAAAATAGACACACATATAGTTCCAGGGTAGGAAAGGGAAGATCTGGGCCTTCAAAGAAAGAGGCCTGGATCTCCTGCATCTTGGAATGTGAAGAGATTTCACCAAAATTACTAGCTCAATCAGAATGCCAGATTGGGGGGAGGGGGGTTGAAAGCTATTGATTGCCACAATCTCTCTCCAAATCCTTTCTTTCATAACATCAATCATTTCAAAATAACTGAAAAATTAGCAGAAAGTCCCTGGTTGGTACAGAGGATACAGTGACTTTTAAAGAACTAAAATGCCAGGCAGAATTGAGTGCTTTCAACCTGAATACCAAGTAGAAAGGTGGCGGGAATACTATTGATGGAATGCATGCAGCTATAAGAAAAGCATTTGATATTAGAGGAATAAAGTGTTATGCTCAAAATTAATTCAAATTGTCTTAGTAAGGAGAGCTGCCACATAAATTTAAAACTGGCTCAAAGTCTGCAAACAAAGGGTGATGACAAATGGACATATATTGAGTTGGGGGAGGTAGGGTGCATGGGGGTCATCTTTATTAATGATCTGAAAAAGAGAGAGTAAACAGCATGTTAATGAAACTTGCAAATGATGCTAATTTGGGAGGTGTTGCTCTGATCACTGTGGACAGAGAGGGAATGTAAATGAACCTTAAGTGGTAATAAACATGGAGAAGAAACAACACTATCAGTTTAAGCTAGAAAACGCAGGGCATGTCCAGTGCATCCACTCGCCCACTCTCACCCCAGAGCTTTTTGCCCCTTATGTGGGTAGGATGGAGCTGGGGTGGAAAAGAATATAACCCTGACTCAGAAAGATTAAATTTAATGAGGTATTTCTTGCTTGTGCAATTTTCTTTTACTTGCCCTTTAAAATTCCAGAAAAGGCTTCCCCGGGAATGAGAGCCTGAGCAGGTGCTTTGCCCTTGGATGGCTGGGCGCTATAAATTACAATGCGGGAGAGTCGTTAAAAGAAACAACCAAGTAATGAGGGGCATGGGGAGATTGATTTATGAGAATGACCCAAAGGGGTAGACTTTGGTTAATTGATGGCTAAGTGGTAACATGATAATGACCTGCTGAGATCTCTCCATGACAAATAACCCAGGGGAGAAAATATTTAGTATCCCAGGAGGAACTCCTTTATTCTGCCTGGCAGATAAGCTCTTTTCCCTCCAGGATGCCTTGGGACTGAGTTTTACCAGATAGGCTCCTCTGGGCGGCACCTCCAAATACCCTACATCGGGGCCCCAAGCAGCACCGCCAGCCACACTCGCCTCACGTTTGCCCCGGACCTAATGAATACCCTGGGTGTGGGGGTGGCGCACTGACTCCCTGGCAGTGGATGGCAAGCGTGGGAGGCGAGGAGCGCCCTAGCGATGTTCCTGCCCTCAAATGAGCCTCCTCCCACTGCAAGACAGCTCTATGCAAATAGACTTGGCTGTATGCAAATAGGGCTTTTGATACTGTTCTTCTTTCCTAGCAGGTTCAGCCACCAGATTTATGGCTTCCAGTCAGAGATCTGTCTGGGCTGTGCCAGTAGCAGTTTGTGGGTGGAAACTAACTGAAACAGACAGTGTCTCAAGCTTCCTGCAACTCAGAATCCTAGAAAGTCAAAGTGGAAAGAGGCTCAGAGCCGGTTAGTTACACTGCTTTATTTTACTCATAAGGACATAGAACATAAAAGTTTGGGCTGTGCACATGAAATCACAGGGGCTAGGAGTGTAGCACAGTGGTAAAGCCCTGGGTTCAGCCCCGCCCCCAAACCGAAAAAAAAAAAAAGTTTGTTGAACACATGGTTTACACAGAAAGGGCCCAAGGTCAGACAATATCATTTTAGTAGTAGCAGTAGTAGCTTTTAACACCTCTCTCACTCCATATTTTGGTAAAGGGAAACTGAGGTGACACTGGTTAAATTTCCTCAAGGCCCCAGAGCCAATGTTCTCTGAGACCCAACCAATAATCTCTCACCTTTAACCCAGCTAATCTCAAGAAAGCTGCTAGGTGTGGTATTGCACACTTGTCATTGAAGTCACTAGGGAGGCTGAGGCAGGAGGATCACAAGTTCAAGGCAAGAGGCAGCATGCATAAGTTAGCTGTTAGGCAGGTGGGCTTCTCCTCCCCTCTGAGAGAACCACCAAGAGACTCCCGGAGAGCCACCCCATGCCACCAGAGCCCTAGGCATACATTGGGCTGGAGTCTCTGGTGCCTCCTGGAACACAGCTCCATGTGCATACCCCTCGGCAGGGCTTTGTGCTCCCAAAGGGCAGGTACCACATCCTAGCTACCTTAGAGACCCAGGTCCTCATTCTCCTGGCCACTAATGAAGTGTTCTGAGCCCCCTTGCTTTTTTTTTTTTTTGTTAGGCAGGACCTGTTACAAAATGGCTCCTCCCTATAAGGTGGTGCCTTCTTCTACCCACTATCCCCTAGTCCTCAAAAGCCGCCAGAAAGCCCACCAAAACTTGACTTAACTCTTCCAGCCTATCAGAACCCTCTGTGCACTGGCTTCCTACCTATCCCAATATAACACATCAATCACCCCTTCCCCCTCCCACCTAGCACCCATAAAAGCCTTGCCCCTTCCTCCCCATGCGGCTGCTCTCTTCTTTGCTAGAGATAGCCCCAGCAGCTTCTCCCAATAAAGTTCTGTTGAGTTTATGGGTCTTCAGCTCCTTACCTAACATTTGTGAGACCCTACCGTCGGCACCTAACAACAACAACAACAAATCTCAAGGTATGGGAGGAGGACCCGGCAGCCCACTCCCAAAAATCCACCATTGAAAACCCTACGAATAGCAGAAAAGCACTGACAATAGTGTTTCGCCTGTTATACGTAGGGTTGCTGAGTTGGACACCGACTCAGCGGCACATAACAACAACAATCTCAAGATAAAGCATTAAAACCTGGGCTGAGGGTGCAGCTCAATCATAGCACACTTGCAAAGTCTGTGTGAGACTCTGAGTTCTACCTCCAAGCACTGCAAAAAAAAAAAAAAAAAAAAAAAACTAGAATTTCCAGCTGAATCCTAGATGAGTCTGGAACTTGAATGGCCTTGGCAATTTTTTCATTTGCCAACATTGGCACCTGTACAGTAAGTGCCTTAGGGTTTCACATGCTTCCTTGGCCTTGTCAGCACACTGGGCTGTGCCACCCTGTCACCTCGTGTCCCTAGGGCTCTGATGCACACTCAGACAGAACCAGGCCAAGAGATAATTCCCCATGCATAGGCCAGCACCATGGGACACTCTGACCATATGCCACCTTGTTTGATTCTCTCAGCCACCCTATGAAGCAAACATTTATTTAGTCAACAGATATTTACTGAGTACCTACTATATGCCAGACACTACCAGAGATACAGCATGAACAAAATAAACAAGGCCCCAATATCATTCCACATAGAGGGAAAGGAGGCAAATAAAAAATAAGCAAATACATGAAAAATGAATGAGTAAGAAAAATAGTTTTGAATGGCAGTAAGTGTAATGAAGAAAATAAAATAGGATAGCAAGGTAGGAGATTATTGGAAAAGGAAAAGGGCAGCCCTTATAGAAAGGTGATCAGGGAAGCCTCTCTGAAGGAATGGTATCAGATAGCAGCCCATGAGGAGAAGGAACCAGAGAAACACAGATTAGGAGGTGGTGTACTCTGAGAGGGAGGCAAGAACAGCAAGTGCAAAAGTCTGGCCATTTGAAGAACAAGAATGCCAGCATCTGGAAGGTAGGGCTGGGAGTGTGGCTCAGTGATAGAGTGCTCACGTGCCAGTGTGAATGCAGCCCTGGGTTTGATCCCTAGCAGACAGAAAGATTAATGGGGGGGGGGTGGATTATCCTAGCAGCTTGGGAGGCAGAGGCAGCCTGCATAACTGCATAAAAATGGGACTGGGGTGCAGCCCAGTGGTAGAGCATTTGCAAAGTATGTGCA
>VMDO01020791.1:0-36781 GCA_007922755.1 Pedetes capensis
AAAATAATATAATTAAACATAAATGGTGTGCATGTGTGTGTGGGGGGGGTGTGGATATCTAGGTGATATTTTCAATTCCACAATGAAATAATTCTTCATCTGTGTTATTTTATTAAATGGATGACACACAGTAATTTCTAGGTTTGAGTGAATTTCTGAAATGTAGAAAATTATTTACAGGTGAGCATTATGTAGTATAACTTTTTCAGACTCTAAATTGTTCATTTGCAAATACAAACAATGTAAAATTTTTCCATAGCATGTCAAAAATTTTAGTTCATTCTCCCCATTTGTGTTTATGAATATTTTCTTATACAATATGTTAGATCTAGAAAAATGGAGAAAAATGATAATCACAAATAACTTCTATAAATTTAACTGGAAAAAATGCCCACTTAAATTTTTCTTGGAAAACAAATGTCCACTTAAGATTCTCTTGTCTCCCTGCCCCTGTTATGTACTTGGCCCTCCCTATTTGGTTGTGATTCTGCAGCTCAGCTAATAACTCCTTTGCCTTCGTCTGCTTTGAAGACAAACACTTCCACTTTTATTTAGTGGAGGAAAGCGAGTTACTCAGAGTAAAACAAGAGTTGTTGCAAAAGAAATAATTATCTGGAGGTTCAGCTCAATTTATTCATTATCTCTTTATCATTGAATTGACTTTAAAAATATTTTTTAATGGATAGGAAAACAATAACAGAAAACAAACCCTCATAATCTCTAAGTACAATTTATTTTATTACTTTATTATGTGAGTTCTCAAGGGCTCTAAACTTGACAAATCAATATATACTATTATAATTAGATCATTTAAAGAAATGTAATTCAAAGGGATAAGAGACCTCAAGAGATTAAAAACAACTAAGCCAGATTTTGAGGACAGAATTGTCAATATCCTGGAATGTATTTTTAATACTTCTGAGTTTTGAGTAATTTTCTCTTTATTGGGAAGACACAAACTGCCAAAACTCAAAGTGAGAAGGAAGAATATACCCTAGTAAGAGTTCTTGTATGCATTCATGATATATTAAAATTGAGTCTTTGAAAGAAATTAAATACGTAGTCACATCTCTCTGGAGGAGAATCATTATTCCATATAAAATACTGAGGACTCATACCTTTTCAAAGGCCTTCATCCTCCCTTGCTATTCAAAATGAAAGTCTCACTCATACCTACAGCCTGCTGCTGAGCAATTCAGTCAATGAAACACACTGTCAATCTGCTCTTCTACATATATTTTTGGGGTTCTCCAAGCCATTTGAAGCTAAGCATATTTGATCTCAGATGCTTACACAAGAATATCACCTTAGGCATTTTTAAATTTGGAAAAATTTCTGAATGGAGGCAACTGCTTTGAATGAGCCTGATTTTTATTTGCCACTAGTGAAGCCAATCCTCAGATCTTTCTCACCACACGCAGTCTTGATGCTTGGATTTTCAGTCCTCTTGCTGTGATTCTTTTTAGGACAGTTGGCTTAGAAGTTACCCATGCCCCGTCAGTACTGTTATTATTTCACATCTATTTAAACCTAACAACAAAGGCATTTCTAAAAGGGAAAATGTCTTGACATTTTTGAAATGGTGGATATCATGGTTTAAGATATTCTGAAAATTCAGAATTCTAAAACACATCTTATTCTGAATTAATTAGTAACAACTCTAGCCATAATTTGCTGACATACCTAGAAATCAAGTTTGTGTTTAAGTTACATCCCACAAAATTTCAGGATTATGGTAACAACAATGCAATCTCATTATAAAAATATACTATAATTCAAAAGAGAAGCTACAAAGTAAATAGTTTAAAAATTAAGATGGGCAAGATGGTGCATGACTGTAATCCCAGAAATTTGAGAGGTTGAGGCAGGAAAACTGAGTTCAAGGCCAGAGGCAACCTGCAGAATTTAGCAAGACCCTGTCTCAAGATAAAAAATAAAAAATGGGTTGTGGGTGAAGCTCAGTGGGAGAGCATTTTTAAGGCCTGAGAACACCCCAGGATTGCAAAAAATTTAAAACAAAATGTGATATAAATAATATGGTTATTAAATCAACCAAATGATGCATCTGGACTAATGCTCTTAAAAGTAACATCTAAATCTTGGTATTTTTGAAAATATAAAATGAGGTGGGACATTTGCTATTTATCTTCTACTAGTTTAGGGTAAATGCTATTTGTCACTAGCATTCATCAGGATTAATAGATATAGTATGAATACTCCTACTGGCAATATTAATTGCTAAGGCATTTAAATTTCTTTCCAAGTCATACTACTCAGTTTTTCCTTTTTATAGGTAATACATTGCATGAGGAATTCTGAAGGATATGAAAAAGAAAGATATTTCTGACCTCTAGAAGTTCACGATCTAATTAAAAAGACAGAAAATAAAATGAACATAAACACAAAGTGCTACCAGCTTCACAATTTACAAATAAGAAGTTTTAGTGACTCAGAGAATGACAAAGACTAATTCTAAATCAGGAATTGTGTTGTTCTTAGGTTCCATGGAGTAGGGTCCAATTCATAATGACCCTACATACAATAGATGAAACACTCCCTAACACTGTGCCATGCCTGGCACTATCTCAGTGCTTTTCTGCTATTCATAGGGTTTTCAAGTCTGATGGCTTTTGGGGGAGTAGGCTGCTGGGTTCTTCCACAAGCCTACAGCACTTGGTGTGCCCAGGTGGTCTCCCATCCAAGCACTAACCAGGCCTGTCCCTGCTTAGCTTCTGAGATCTGATGGAATCTGATGCCAGTGTAGTATGGCTGCAGGCAATTCAGGGCTTCAGAAGAATTTATCAAAACCATGGTACATTATCTAAGACTTGAAATCTGTTAGTACTTGAACCTCAAGGAGGGCCTGTGATTAGTAAATGACATATCTATATCTGCTGAGCTTTTTGCAAAATGATGTAGCAATCCAGATGGCGAAAGGTGAGGTCCTGGATGACTGCAGAGTTGAAGGTGAGAAGCCTAGGTTGGGGAGTTATTTGGAGGTGGAATTAATTAGACTCCATAAGTGGTTTATTGAAAGTGTGGATGATCAAATGATTTGTCCAAAAATAAATAGAATATCCAGGCTAATAATATTCAAAGAACAGGTCTGAATGAGAGGTAGAGTTGTAATCAAGGATGATGAGACTCCCAGTATGCTATAGTTAGAAAAGCCCAAAGACAGAATCCTGGGGGAAAATAACATTTAGGAGTCAGGTGACAAAGAAGAGTCTTTAGATGGAGATAAACAAGAAATAGGCAACTAAGTATAAGAAAAAATGCCACAAGATTATATCCTGAAAGCTAAACTAAACAACATGCCAGAAGAAGAAAATATTTAACCATACTGAGTCTCAGAGGATTAATCAGGAAAATGTTTCCATTATAGCTAGGAAAAATAAAACAGGAAAATAGTAATAAATATACAGAAGACAATTTCAGAAGAACTGGGCTGGGGACAATATAATTGTGATGGTGATTTCGTGAAAATATAATTAACTTCTATACTCTCATATTTGAAAACATACTTCAATGAGCCAGTGAAATATCACAAATTCAAATAGCAATTTAGGGAATTATGATCATTACAAAACAATCAATTTCATTGGAGTAAAGTTGAAATTGAGACTTGAATTTTGATATAAATAGAGGTACAGGTTGGGGGAAGGACCTGGCAACCCCCTCCCAAAAATCAATGTGCCATTGAAAACCCTATGAATAGCAGAGAAGCACTGATATTAGTGTTTTGTCTGTTGTACATAGGGTTGCTATGAGTTGGACACTGACTTGACGGCACCTAATGACAACAAACAGAGGTCCAGGAAGAAGTAAATTAAAATGATCTCAAATACACATAAATATGAAAATATTTAAATATAATTAAAATTATTCCAAATTCTTAAGTCAGATGGTGGCATAGCATACACAAAACACACAAATAAAAAAATTCCCCAACTAAAATTTTCTTTAGAAATTGCTTTTTGTTAAAAATAATATTTCCATTCAATTATGAGTCTTATGGATTCAAGGTCAGCATATATTCTCTTTGGCTCTCACCAGGGAATATTACATGAAGCATTTTATACTTCTCTTATAACTTTGTTTTCTGACCCATGCAGGTACCATGTATGAGTTTTAACTTTGCATAAACCTATGAACAGCAGGGAAGCACTGACAGTAGTGCTGGGCATGGCACAGTGTTGGGTAGTGTTTCATCTGTGGTATAAAGGGTTGCTATGGGTAGGATCTGACTTGATGGCACATAACAACAACAACAACAATGATCACAGAAGGTAGTGGGGGTGATGTCCCCACCCAACAGATCAATTTCGGGTGCAAAACAGGTGTTTGCCACATTGTGGTGACTGCTATGGACAGAATGTTATGCCCTTCAAATTCATATGTTGAAATCTTAAACCTCAAGGTGATGGTGTTAAGAGGTGAGGACACTGGGGGTGATTAGGGACTGAGGACAGAATATTCATGGTAAACATTATTGCCCTTACAAAAGATACCCAGAGAACTAGCTATCTTCTTTGGCCGTGTGAGGTTAGGTGATAATGAGGAGACAGACCTTTACCAGATACCAACTCAGCTAGTACTACATATTGGAGTTTCCCAAATACAGAGCTGTGAGAAATAAATTTCTATTGTTTACAGTCTACTTAGTCTACATTGTCCACATCTGTACCACCCTGGAATCTGCACCCATCAGATCTCAGGAGCTAAGCAGGGTTAGGCCTGGTTAGTCCTCGGATGGGAGACTGCCTGGGAAAACCAAGTGCTATAGGTTTGGGAGAAGGACCTGGCAGCCCGCTCCTAAAACAGTCAGCCATTGAAAACCCTGTGAATAGCAGAGAAGCACTGACATACTGCTGGGTATGTCACAATGTCGAGTAGTGTTTCATTCAGTTGTCCATAGGGTGGCGGTGAGTTGGACCAAATTCAACAGCAGCTAACAACAACTGTATATAGTATTTCATTGTAGTATCCCTAATCGACTAAAATGGGACATATTTGTTTTCTTTATATCAACTTAAACTGCAGTGACTTTTAAGTTTATTAATTTCTTTTACCTCAGAGTACATTGCTACTGCTTTCATTGGTCAATTGAGTTTGTTCTTTGTGGTCATTACTTTTCATCAGATAAAAAATTTAAGTAAATTAGTGTTTTGTTGATGGTTTACTTTCCATTCCATTCCATTTCATTTCACTTTTTTGAGACATGGTCTAGCTATATAACCCAGGCTGGCCTTGAACATGTACTCCTCCTGCCTTGGCTTCCCCACGGATGGAATTATCCCTTACATTTTAATAAAAGCCCTTTGGAGAGTATTTCTCATATGTTAACTAGCAGCTGATTAGCAGAACTACATCAGGAACTTCTTGATTCACTTTTAACATATTGGCTATTCAGTAATAACACAGCCAATTAAACATGTAATTCCTTCAACTAATTACAATTAGATCAAGAATTAAGATGTAGATTCATAGCACTCTAAATCACAAATCATTTTGAGAGTAAAAAGCCCCTTATATTTACTAGTCCTTCTATTTTATTCTCTAGTATTTACCCCATCCTCATGGACATGTTGAAGAAAGTAATTTTTATGAGGGATTTAAGAGGAGATGAAGAATCCAATAAGAACTCCAACAAGGAAAAAATAGCATTGTTAACCATTAACATCTGAAAGTGAATTAATTGCCTATGTTTTTCAATGCAGAAGTATTCATATATACAACTTGACATGGATGGGAGAAACCTATTGAAATGTGCGTCTGGGGTATAGATGAAAGCTACAGACATAAGATGATTTAATAATTCTTATTAAAAGAATGAATCTATGGTAGGATGTGCAATCTGGCTGGGACGCTGATTTCAGTGGTCTTAACTCCCTTTGTCTGTCTTACATCAGTTGACTCTATTCATTGTAGCACTAACTTACACATTTTTCTAATAATGTTGTTGCTAGGTGCTGTTGAATTGAGTCTGACTCATAGTAACCCTATGTACAGCAGAATGGAACATTTTCCTATTCTATGCCAGTCACACAATCTTATTTATGTTGAAGCCCATTGTTGCGGACACTGTGTCAATCCATCTGGTAGAGGGTCTTCCTTTTATTTGTTGACCTGCCACTCTCCCAAACATGATGTCTTTCTCTAGGGATTGGTCCCTCCTGACTACATGTCCAAAATACATATGACACAACCAGAATGCTCCTTGGAAGCAAGGATTTCTAATAATACTCAGCCAATTTTGTTTTCTCCTAGATTCTGGCCTTTGGCTCTTTCTTGGAATTGAAATACAAATGTGCATTTAGACAAGTTGCAATTCTTCCAGTTGAAAATGAGAAAACTCTAACCAATCTATTTAATAGGCCACTGGATTGGGCACATTGTTGCCTGATACTCCCAACCTTTCTGACTCTTCCTGTTCCCATAGTATTTATCGCCTTTTAACATGTTATAGGCTTCAGCTATACCACTGTGGCATCTGATCCCCTTAGATCTCAGAAGCTAAGCAGGGTCGAGCCTGGTTAGTACTTGGATGGGAGACCAACTGCGAACACCAGGTGGCATAGGTGTGGGAGAAGGACCCAGCAACCCACTCCCAAAAAACAATCAGCCATTGAAAACCCTATGAATAGTAGAGCAGCACTGACAATACTGTTTCATCTGTTGTACATAGGGTCGCTATGAGTCAGACACTGACTCCATGGCACCTAAGAACATGTTATACATGCTAGTGGAAACTGGACATTGAATAAGGGACACAGGAGAGAATTGATGCTTTTGAATTATGGTACTAGAGTTGAATATTGAATAATGGATGGACTGCCGAAAGAACCAACATATCTGTCCTACATAAATTACAGAGTGTTCCTTGGAATCAAGGAAGACCCTACTGCATCTTACATGTTTTGGACATATTATCAGGAGGGACCAATCCCTGGAGAAGGACATTATGTTTAGGAGAGAGTCAGATCAAGGAAAAAAGGCAGACCCTCAACTAAGTGCATTGGTGCAGTGGCGGAAACAATGCTCTTAAACATAAAAAAGAGAGTGTGCCAGACACCATGTCCAGGAGTGTTTCATTCTGTTGTATATAGGGTTGCTATGAGCACTACCTGACTCAATGGCACCTAACACTGACAACAAAAACATGCTATAATGTATTATTATGTCTGTTATTTACTGCCTCCTCCCACTGAAATGGAAGGGGTAGACTCTACAACCATCCTCATCTATAACATGGAGACACAAACCATAAGGACTAAATGAGTTTATCCTCATGTGTCTGTCAGTTTGTCACACTGTGGGAGCTTGTGTGTTGCTATGATGCTGGAAATTATGTCACAGGTATTAAAGATACAACCAGGGTCATCCACGATGGACAAATTTCAGCTGAGCTTCCAGACTAACACAGACAGGGGAGAAGGACATGGCTAACCCACTCCCAAAGCAATTATCCCTTGGAAACACTATGAATAGCAGAGAAACACTGTCAGATATAGGGCCAGAAAATGAGCCCCCCAGGTTGGAAGGCACTCAAAAGATGACTGAGGAAGAGTTGCCTCCTCAAAGGAAAGTTGACCTTAATGAAGGGAATGGAGTAAAGTCTCAGCAACCTCCATTTGCTGATGTGGCATGACTCAATGAGGAGGAACAACTGTAAACATCCATTAATAATTGAACATGGAATGTGTGTTCTAGAAAAATTAGAAATTTTCAAAAGGAAAACATAGCACATAAACATTTTAGGCATCATTGAGCTAAAATGGACTGGCCAGGGCCATTTTGAATCAGATAATCCATATAGTCTACTATGCTGGAAATGACAGATTAAAGAGAAATGGGGCTGCATTCATTATCAAAACAATCCTAAGATCTGTCCTGAAGTACAGTGCTGTCAATGATAGAATAATATCCATACACCTTCACAGCAATTGCTCTTTAACCTGCATGTGGAATTATAAGAAGGGAATAGGTAAAAATTAGGTGAAAGTATATTACGGGCAAAAAAGAAAAATGTAGGTGAAAATTTGAGATGCAGATTATTTTGGTGAGTTCAAGAGTTTAAAAGAAGTTTGGTATAGTAGAAATGTAGGATCTGCTGAGGAGTTATGCAATAGGAGAGTTGATAGAAATAATATAGGAAGACATTGCCTAAGAAGTCTTTAGAATTTACTAAGGGGAGGGGGATTTAGCTCAGTTGGTAGAGCAATGCTCTGCAGTCTCTGAAGTCCTGGGTTTGATTCTCAACACCACAAAAATGGGAGATGGATGTGGCAATCCTCTCCTTAGGCAATCCAAAATAATTAGCCATTGAAAATCCTATGAGGGTCGCTATGAGTTAGACACAGCTGGATGGCACCTAACAACAACAAGGGGAGTGGAGGTCAGTGAAGAACAGGAAGGAATTGAAGAGATAGTTTTGAGAGCACCTATAGTTCACCTTGGAAAGAACTGAAGAAATCAGCTTCCATTGAGACTGATAAAGGGATGGAAAAGTAGAGAGGTGTGGTCATACAGCAGTAATAATGCAGCTTCAGCTGAATGCTCTTAAATTTTCCAGTAAAGCAAGAAATACATTTAGCCACAAAGAAAGGGGTTGAGTATTTTGGATTGAGTTTTAAGACTGCTTTGGAAGTATCTTTGATAATCATTGAGAGGGTATATAGTATACTTGCTATGCTATGTTTTGTGTTTTAAAGTATGCCCCTGAAGATAGCTTGAAACTATTAGCATTGATAATATAAATGAGTAATGCCCCTACAGTACAGAACATTTACATTCCCTTCTTAACCAGTATATTTCCTGTTATATTGGAAACAGTGCAGTTTCTGTACCTCGTGTTGCTCCAGCATGCATAGCAAATAAACATAGCACTTAAATAGCATCCACTGTCTTCATACGGTACATTTCCAAAGATACATACAACAGGTATAGTCATGCCGTTGATTTAAGAAATGGTGGGAAACTTGCTTACCTAATGATTGTGGCTATTTTGTGTGGCTTCCCCACAGAACATCATCTGTATCGCTACCAAGTATATTAAATATATGTGACCTGATACATACAAATATCTGGACATCTTATTTGCATTTAATTATATTATAAGAAGGGAATATCTTCAAATTAATTTACATATTTTTCAAAATCCTCTGAGACATTTCAGATAGTTTTCTGTTTTATGAAGGATCACTATGAGTCAGATTCAACCAGATGGCACCTAACACCAACAATAGACTCTGGGTGGTGGGTCTACATCCATCATATTGTGTCATCATAGTCAAAGGCCAGTTTCTGTTCCTCATTCAAACTGCATTCCATTATAGGATAGAATGCTTATCTCAGTCTGATAAAACTACCACAGCCTCAGCACTTGTAATTAATGCTCAAGGCTTGAGTTTTCTCTTTATTTGTGACATTTAACACCAACATCCTTACATATGCTGAGCTGCATCCAATTAATTTTTGGTCCGACATATTCAAAGGTTATCAAAAGTTAGAATCAGATGAACTAAATTGCAGACACTTGAAGAAGGCTTAGAAAAACCAAATTGTAGAAATGCTAAAATATTTTTAGAATTGAACAACAAATTCTAACATGAAAGCTGTCTTCCTTTCTCTACCAAATCCACTCTGAAGATGTAATATTTTGTAGTTTCCATGATTCAGTTTGGGAATGAAATCACTAGTGTCACTGTAGAAATTAACATCAGAGCTGCTTGATCTCCTCACATCTTGCCATTTCTTTATGCTTTTTCCCCTATCTCAGTGGTGACTGGAGTAATTGTGTTGTAATTACATGTCCAGGATTCAATATGACAAAGGAAAAACGTTGTCTGTCCCTTCCTGAAACATGGGAGCAACTCAGTCCCAGATATATGTGAGGATCTATTTCCTGAGTCTATTTCTGGTAACCATTATTGTGCAAGCCATACTCCTAGAAAGAAAGAGAGGGTGGATTCACTTTTGATTGGATAAATTTAATAAGGAAAGTATTTTTAAATTAATGGTCAGGACTTAAAGCCACAAGAGATAGAGCGCCCCTAGGTCTGGTGACAGTCCTAGGTGTCGACCAGAGTCGCGGCCCTAGTTAGAGGAAGCGCACTGATACAGTCTACATTCTTGCATAAAGGTCAGAAGAGTGGAAATTGGACCTAGAGAGGTAAATAGACAGTATCCAACACAGACTGGTATTAGATGTGGATGTTTTATGAACCATTTGTGATACACAAACACTATGCATCTGACAATTATAATAATGTAATAGTAGGTTACTTGAGATTATGCTACCTGAACATCTTGAGAGGTCCATAGCTTTGGGCCATGCAACACGACCAGTTTTACAACTTGAACTTTCCATTGTTATTTCCATGAGCCTGGTCCACTGAACAATAAAATTGAACATATATAGAATAATTTCATTGTAGAATGGAAATGTATTTTTAAAGGTGGGTCCAAACAGAACCAGAAGGCATGACAAACTTCACAAACAGGTGGCTGGGAATGTCATGGCATCTATGCCTACACCTTTATGATTCTCTTTTAACACATCTCTTGATTCATGGTAAATTTTCTGTGACTTGTTAGAGATCTGGAATTCTTCTTTGCATTTGGATCTATACAGTATCCAACACTAGGGCAAAATGTAATATTACTTAAGAACAGCCCTTAAAGCACTAATAAGGAAAAATCTTCCCCACATGCATGTATTTGGTCAGTATATTGTATTTTATTTTATGTAAAAGGAGAAATGGCTTGAGTCATCAATCTACACTGATGCAACAACAGTAGCAAATCAATTGGAAATCTGGCCAGAAAAATAGGGAAGACAAAACTGAAATAGTCTAAGTAGGTGGTCTGGTAGGAACAGTCTGAATACACACCTAGAAACATGACTATAGAATATTTGCTCTTAGAAGGCTAGCAATAATAAAGCTAATAGAATGATCCATTCTTAGGGCCAGACTTTTATACCAGCCATTTGAGTATCTACTCAATATGCCTATGTATAAATTGGTTATCACAATAATTGGTTATCATAATATCATGATGCAAGCAAAAAGATAAAATCAAGGCTATTTAGATACATAAGAGAAATAAATTTCCATAAACATTTTATTGACAATATTTTTAATATAATAATATTTGGACTTTTTTTTTTAGTAATTCAGGGTCTACTAATGTGAAGGATGGAATTCTTTGGGAAAGAGATGCATTTTGATTAGAGTTCAGAGTTAGTGTTCTCTATAATCAAAATCAATTACAAATGTTCATCTGTTAATGATGAACTATATTGAGACTTTATAGACTTTCTATTTGAAAATGTCTGTTCATGCAGATATTTATTGCCAAATGCTGATATCATTCAATGAGCATATGATCCTAATTGAGCATATTCATCATTTTGAGTGCATTTATAGAATTTTATTTAAGATTTCTGCTTGATATTGGTGTTTTAGCATGTCATTGCATTGCATATTAATCTCTTCACAATTGAAGGTTAGGTGAAAGGTCTTCAGTTGCAACATTTAAGTGGATTGTGAAGTATGGAAATTTTTTTGTACTTGTATTGAGGTCAAAAAAATTCCACTAGAAATGTAGTTTGAGTTCAGAAAATATATTCTATGCAAATTTATGTGGGAATGCAGCTCTGACTTCTTGTTTTAGCTTTTGACAGCATGAGAAATGTCTGAGACTGCTTGACATGACTTGTAATTCAAATGATGTTTATTGTGGAAATAACTTTACTGTACTATAAGTTTCACATTTAAGAATTTTGCTCTGTAAATGTAGGTTGAACTAATGAAGAAACATGAATAACAATGCAGCAAACGCTAATTTCTGAAAACATTCAGTGTTTAATACTAGTGACTAAGGACAGTCCCTTGTTCAGATAAATTTTATTCTTGGACTTGAGCTCAAAAACCTACAACAAAACTTTGCCATTGCTCTGCCATCCAATTGCTGGTATAAATGATAGGGTAAGCTAGTGTGTTCAACTTTTTTCTAACAAAGAGTTAACAGAACTAGCAGTGGCTAAGCCCATGAGAGTGAATGAATTTCACTGATGATACTACTATTCGATAAGACATGTTGAGTTTAAATATCTTTTGCAAATTATCAGCTGATGACTGCTATAATTAATAACTATAATCATTAAGTCCCTTACCTTTTTGTAAGTTTTATACATTTATCCAACTAAGTTTTTTTTTTCTATTCCACATATATTTTTGTCACCATCAGTTGTCACACATTTTAGCAGATTTCACGTTTGGTTGCACTAAATGAATGATTTTTTTTCAACTTCTTTGGAAATATTCTTGCCTGTAGTTGTCCCATGCAAATTATTCATAGAGGCTAATTGTTTAGTCACTTAAAACTCACCATTTACTCCTTTCGTAAACTGTGACATCTGAACAGTGTTAGTCACATTTGTCTCTTTATTAAGAGCCAAAGAAAGCCACAGAGGATCGCAGTAAGTTGGACCCAAGCTGATGGCACGTAACAACAACAAAGGAGTACAACATGATGTTTTGACCTATATGCATTGTGGAAATGGAAAGCTAATTCCTGTGTTTAATATCTTGCATACATATCTCTTTTTTCATGATAAGATCACTTAAAATTTACTAGGACTAGAAGACTTAAGTTTGTTGTTTTTAAGATCCAGGCACATTACTTTAGCTGCTTCAAACAAGCACAATTTAATTACCAAATCTGAGGCAAGCTGTTTCCCTTGCTTGGCTAACAAGTGAGCCATTTACTAACTTGCTTTCTAGAGCTCTAGGAAGGATTACTGAGGTCTCAGTCGCAACCATATCACAGGTCAGATTGTCTCTCTGCCTTCATTTCTGATTATTATTATTATTTTTTAACATAGAAATTCTGCCACGATGAGGTATTCTGTAGTATCCTCTGTTAGCACCTAGAATGTTTGGAAATCTTTAACTCTCAGTATGATCTAAAGTTTTAATTCCAAGGATCTAACTTGTTGGATGCAATGGCTCATGCCTATAATCTCAGCGACTTGGGAGGCAGAGGCCGGAGCATTGTAGGTTCAAGGCCAGAGGCAGCTTCAGTAACTTAGTGAGACCTTGACTCAATATAAAAAATATAAAATAGGCTAAGGGTGCAGCTCAATGGTAGAGCACTTGCAAAGTATTTGCAAGGCCCTGGGTTCAAACTCCGAATGCAAAAAATAATAAAAAAGGATTTAATATGTGATAATCCTGTCTGTAGTGAATTGCCTTAGAAAAAGCCAGAGAGGTAGGAATTACAGAGTCTTATTTACTTTTTCCTTTCTTTGTATTTCCACTTCTTGCCCTAAAAAACACTGGTGCTAGCTTGTTGCAAGCAACATGCAAAGTAAAAGAAGCCAGTCCCCAAGGACCATATATTATATGATTCTGTTCACATGAAATGTCGAGAACAGAGAATCTTCAAAGACATAAAGTAGATTAGTAGTTACTTGATGTGGTAGGAGAAGGCTAAAATTCATTGTGCTAATGTTTTCACATTGTAAATATGCTAGAAAATATACTGAATTATACTGGTCAAACTGTGAATTTTATGGTATATAAATCATATCACCATATAGTTATCTGGGGAAAAACACTACAGAAAGAACAGATATGTGGATATGTAAACAGAAAGCATGAAAATTATAATAAATTATGTAGATTACTATAGTACCACTGTTTTATAAAGAATAACATATGTTTATAATCCTGGGAGAAAAACTTTATCTTAAAAAATGTAGAGAAAAGCAAGTATGGAACTAAAAATACATTTGAAGAAATAATGGCTGAAATTTTCCTCAACTTTTCATGTGAGAGAAACCTACAGAAGTTTTCAAGAATCTGAAATTAATTCAGAGTAAACACGTACAAATTCATGTGCAGCTAGATCACAATCAAACTTCTAAAAAGTAAAAAACAGAAAAAAAACTCTTTCAATAAAGAGCTAAATGGTTTCATTGATGAAGAGTAGCAACATTTAAGGAAGAAAGTGTCAATTATAAAGAAATTCTTTTGGAAAATACCAAATGAAAGAAACTACCCTAATACATGAGGCCTTAATTACAAAGTCATCAAAATAGACAGACATTGCAAGAAAACAGAACTGATTATAGACTAATGCCCTTCTTGATCTTAGATGCAAATCACCAAGAAAATATCAGTAAATCTTTATCCAACAGAATACATCATTTCTAAAAGATTTATCCTATGAATTCAAGCTAGTTCAGCATTTGAAATTCAATAAGTATAAATCATTATAGCAACTGACTAATGAGGAAAATCACATGTGCATCTCAAAAGATATGGAGAGAGATAATTTGACTAAAAACTCCACTAACTCAGATGAAAAAAAATCCTACAGTTAGCATCCAAACATAATACTCCATCCAAGATATTTGTCCTGATGAATAATATTCAACATTGGTTTGGAGGTCCCAGCCACCGAAATAAAGCAAGAAAAATAAATTAAAAATGTGAAAAATAAGAAATAAATCTGTTTCTCTTGTGAGGTATTACCATTGTCTACACAGAATGTATAAAAGAATCAACAAACTAATCCATCATCCCTCATAAGTGAATTTAATAATGTCACAAGATATAAGGAGAATGTACTAGGTACTTTTCTTACCGCTGTGACAAAATAGCTAAAGGAAACAACCAAAAAGAGGAAGAATTTAATTTCCCTCACAGTTTCACAGGGCTCAATCCATCATGGTAGGGAGAGCTTGGTAGAACACAGCAGTTCACATCATGGTAGCTAGGAAGCAGAGCCAAAGTATACAGGAAGAGACCAGGGCAGATAAAGTCTCGAACGATATTCCCGTAAGGAAGCTACTTCCTGCAACTAAGCCATATTTCCCAAGTTTCATCACCTCCCAATAATGTCATCATATTATGAATTCATCAGTGAATCCATTCACTATGTCAGAGCCCCCATGATCTAATCATCTTTGAAAATGCCATCAGAGACATGCCCAGAAGTGTGCTCCACCACCAATCACCCAGGCAATTCTTAATCCAATCAAATTGACAATGAAGATTAACTATCACAGACAACATAATAAAACCAATTTTATTTCAAAATACTAGCAATAAACAATCAAATTGGAATAACTCATGTTAGTACCAATTATAATAGCATAAACCACAAGATATTTAGGAATTAATTTGACCAAATACATGTAAGATTGATGTGCTTAGAACTATAAAATTGATGAATGATAAAATAGGCATATGTGTATATAATTTGTATATACATGCATGCAAATACACAACATATATAGATACATTTTCTTTTCATTTTTTGTTACTGGGGGTTGAACCCAGGGCCTTGCACTTGCATGCTTTGCAAGTGCTGGACCACAGAGCTGCACCCCCAGGCCAATTTTTTACTTTTTGAGTCAGGGTCTTGCTAAGTTATGAAGATTGCCTCTGGTCTCAAACTTGTGATTCTCCTGTCTCAGCCTCCCAAGCCACTGGGATTACAGGAAGCACCACTGCACCCAGTTTGAGATACATTTTCTTATATTTAAAAACTCAATACTACTCAGATGTTAGTTTTCCTCAAACTTAGGCACAAAAGTCAATAAAATGCTATCAAAACCACAATAAGAGTTTTGGCAAATGCAAGCATGGTGGCCCACACCTGTAATCCCAGTACTCAGGAGGCCAAGGCAAGAGGGCAGATAATTCAAGGCTATCCTAGACTTCATAGTGAGGTCAAGTCCAGCTAGGACTCCATAGCGAGTTTGTTGGCCAGCTTGGACTACATGGGAAGATCCTGCCTCAAAACACCAAACTAATAAGTAAATACATAAGAATTTTGGAAAAAATACACAAATTTTGATCTTCTGTACGCTGATATCTAGTTTTCTCAACACCATCTAGTGAAGAAACTATCCTTTCCTCGTTGTGCTTTATTGGCACTTCTGTCAAAAATCAATTGTTTATAAATTCTTGGATTTATTTCTGGGCTTTCTCTCCTGTCCCATTGATAAATATGTCCATTTTTTAAAGAACAAGTTCTTACTATCTCAATGTTTTTACTTTTTTTTTTATTTAGTAAATGATAGGGTACAGAGTAATACAGCATTGGATTTTCCATTATGCATACTTTACATCACTTCTGGCAACACTTTTACCAACCCACAAAGTTTATGGAGCCTTATGACTAATATGCAGTAAAACTCAAATGCTTATTTGGGTTATATTTGCCTATTTTTCTGATATACTCATGGAGTTGTGCTGTTTACATTGAAATCGTCTTTTTATGCCAACACCATGCTATTTTGATTATAATAACTTTATATTTTGAAATCAGGTAGTATGATAATTCTGGCTTTGTTCTTTTTGCTCCAGATTGCTTTGGTTATATGGAGTCTTTTCCATTTTCATATACAATTTAGGATTTTTTATTAGAAAACTAATTTTTAAAACAGCATTGTTGTTGTTGTTGTTGTTAGGTGCCGTCGAGTCGGTATCCGACTCAGAGCGACCCTCTGTATAACAGGGGAAACACTATTGTCAGTGCTTCTCCGCTGTTCATAGAGTTTTCAATGGCAGATTGCGTTTTTGGAGGGGGTTGCCAGGTCCTTCTCCCAAGCCTACAGCCCCTGGTGTTCCCAGGCAGTCTCCCATCCAGGTACTAACCAGGCCCTACCCTGCTTATCTTCAGAAATCTGATAGGATCAGATGCCACGGGGCTATGGCTGCAGGCAAAACAGCGTAGGACTGTCAAATATCAATAGTAAAAACAGAAAACCCAACTACAAATTGACAGTAGAGTTAAATACTTATTTCATCAAAAGAGATACATCAGTGACAAACAAACACATGAAATAATGTCAAACATCATTGTTGTTGTTAAGTGCATTGAGTCCAGTCCGACTCATTGTTACCCTATGTACAACAGATGGAAACACTCTCTGATAAGGTGCTATGCCTGGCACTATATCAGTGCTTCTCTGTCATTCATAGGGTTTTCAATGGCTGATTGTTTCAGGAGTGGACTTCCAGGTCCTTCTCCCTAGCCTACAGCACCTAGTATCACCAGGCAGTCTCCCATCCAAGGACTAACCAGGCCAACCCTGCTTAGCTTCCGAGATCAGGCAAGATTGGATGCCAGGGTGCTACTGCAGACTTAACATCATTAGTCACTAGAAAATGCAAACTAATTAAACCAAAATGAGACACTACTATATACTTATTAGAATGGCAAAAATAAAAAAAAAAAAGCTAACACTATCAAGACATGGCAAAAATGAGAAAAAGTAAAACTCTCATACTTTCCTTATACAGATTCAGAAGGGTACAGCAACTAATATATCCCGATACCTGAGTGAATCCTGGGTTTGAGCAGAATATGAGACCTGATGGAGCTGTACTCGGTACAGTTCTGAATTTCCTGGAATTTTAATTTAAAAGGGCAATGAGACACAAATTTTGACTTAAAAGTATTCATGGGCATTTCCTTATTTGAATATGTTCATATTTGTATCTGGGGCACCTATGCTGTTAACAATTTGTTATTGTAGCCTTTTACCTCTGCCATTTGCCATTAATGTAGACTCTCAGATGGTTCAATCTAATGATATAACTGATTGTATTCTCAGAAATAAGACAGTGAAGAAATTTTTGTGGCTTTGGACATAGACTGAAAGAATGTGACTCATTTCATTGCTTGCATTAGTAGAAAAAATTTGTTTTAAATTGCCCATTGTTTTTGTATTTTTCAGATACTGCAACAAATAAGCCTTGTAGATTTTCACTTAAATTGAAGGGTAATAGTCTGCTTTACACTACTGGCAATGCAGATTATATGACAGTCTTGCTGAGGACGATGACCCACAGAGTTGGCTGGACTTGGACTCTAATAAAAGACCTGCATAGCTGTCATTTCAAAGAAATACAAGAACCTGATTAAAATACCCTGGCCACAGAATGACTTTTAACATGGAGACAAATCAATTATGAAAACTATACATCATTCTAAGACTCACTTCAACAACTATTGCCTCCTGAAAGCCTATGCTGGTCTTCTAAATCAGAACTTGTATTTCTCTCCTTTGAACCTCTGAAGCACTTTGTATCATTTTTGTCATAAATCATAACCTTTCTTATTGAAGTGTCTCAGTCCATGATTAAACCATGATTTATCTGAAGGTGATAACTTTGTCATTTTTACTTTTGTATCACTGATGATGTCTATAATGGCATCTGATATAAAGTTAAATGCTAAATAACTAATATTTCTGGTTCTGCCTATGTGTCTATTGTTATTTTTTCTTAAGTATAACATTAGATGAAGAAAATCCAAAAAATAATATGAATACAGCTTTATTAATGTTTTCAAACTGCATATGGTTATGTAGCCAGCATCCAGATAAAGATGTAAAACATCACCAACTGGCTGGTAGTATTTCCAACATGTCATACAATCTTACTACCTGCCCAATCCAACAATAACCTTTATCATGGTATAGATTAATTTCTCCTGCTTTTAAACTTTCCATGAATGGAGTAATACCAAACATGCTATCTAGTGTCTGGCTTTTTCACTCACCATTGCACTTCTGATATTCATTTACATTGTATATCATGCATTTACCTTACTACATAGTTGTGCTACTCAAAATGTCATCCTTGAACTGTTAGTATCAACATTTTCTAAGTCTGATTAGAAATACAAATTCACAATTCACACCCTATACCTGAAAAATCAGAATCCTATAGGTTGAAGCCCCCCAAATCTATGTTTTGTCAAGCTCTCCAAGTGGTTATTATGTCCAGTAAATTTCAAGAACCATGACTGTATAGTACAGCAAGTCTCCAACTTAGGAAGGCTCAACTTATGATTTTTCAACTTTAAGATGGTGCAAAAGCAATATGTATTCATTGAAAGTCTTACGTGAAATGTTAAATTTTGATCTTTACCCAGGCTAGAAATAGGAAATATAATGCTCTATCCAGGAGTCCTGGACACTTGTAGAGATCTATGAAGTGAAACACCAATATGCTACACTGTGCTGTGCTGCTGAACTGTGATTTTGATAAGTTAGATATTTTAAATACAGTGTATTTTATTTTCAAGTTATGATGGGTTTATTGGGAAGTGATCTGCATTCCATTGTATGAATATACCATCATCTACTCCCCTGGTTCACTATTGATTGTACCAGCATCATTTTTGTCTCCTATCCATTGGAACCCTACAGTGAAGATGCACAGAATTGTTTGAGTTTTCCTCCCTAAATACCCCAAACTCTTTTATATATCTGAAATTTTGCAAATTGCTATGGACTGAATACCTGTGTCCCATCAAAATTTATATGTTGAAGCTATAATCCTCAATGTGATAGTATTTGGAGGTTGAGGACTTTGGGAGGTAAATGATTTCAGCTAATGTCAGGAAGGCGAAGCCCCCATGATAGGATGGGTGCAATAAATAGGTGAAAAGATCGGAGCTTTCTTCTTGCCACTAAACAGGTATCCATCTGTAAACCAGTAAGAGGGCTTTCTCTAGGAACTGAAATGGTCAACACTTTTTTCTTGGATTTCCCAGTCATAGGGACTGTAAGAAGCACATTTCTATTGTTTAAACCATCCAGACTATGGTACTATGTTGTTGTTGTTGTTAGGTGCCATCAAGTGTGTCTGACTCATACTGACCCTCATAGGGTTTTCAATGGCTGATTGTTTTTGGGACTGCCTCCGGAATGGGTTGCCACATCCTTCTCCTGTTTTTTTTTTGTTGTTGTTGTTTGTTTGTTTGTTTTTTGTGCTGCTGGGAATCGAACTGGGGACCTCAGAGACTGCAGAGCAGCACTCTACCAACTGAGCTAAATCCCAACCCATGGTATTATGATACAGCATGCCAAACTGACTAATCATACATGCTATCTCATTTGGCTGCTATATACTTAATTACTTGCACAGTTTTTTTCTGATCTGGTATGATACAAAAAGAATCAAAAGCATTAATTGCATTGCTGATTAGCTCCTATTCAGAATGTAGTATGAAGACCTAATTAAGTTTTTGGACATACAGAATGTTATTCTTTGTTTGTTTGTTTTTTTCCCAGTACTGGGGGTTGAACCTGGTGCTTCATGCTTACATGCTTTGCAAGTGCTGTACCACTGAGCTGCACCTCTAGCCCATTTTTTAATTTTTTTTTACTTTTTGAGACCAGGTCTCAATTATGCAGACTGCCTCTGGTCTCAAACTTGCCATCTCCTGAGTTGCTGGGATTACAGGTGTTCACCACTGTGCCTGGCTCAGAATGTTATTCGAATTTATGTGAAATTGAAAAACAAACCAACCCTAATCACTTGAGTTTTGTGGGAAAGGGATTTGGATTTTAAAAATCAAGATGATCAAAGGATCTGATAGTTAGGAATGCAATAGTTTTTCGTACAGATGCAACATAATTTAAAATAAGAAATTCAGAAGGATATTGTTGTTGTTGTTGTTGTTAGGTTCCATCATGAGTCAGTGTATGACTCATAGTGATCCTACGTACAACATGCAAAACACTATTGTCAGTGCTTATGTGCTGTCCATAGGGTTTTCGATGGCTGATTGTTTTTTGGGAGTGGGTTGTTAGGTCCTTCTCCCAATCCTACAGGACCTGGTGTTCCCAGGTGGTCTCCCATCCAAGTACTAACCAGGCCTGACCCTTTTTAGCTCGAGATCTGACAACATCAGATGCCGCAGTGGTGCAGCTGCAGACAGAAGGATACTGGAATGAAAAAACAATTTAGTATTCAAGATTTTTAAAAAAGTACTCTAAATAGGATACTTAGAGTTGAACAGAGGATAGCTACATGATAAATCAATTAAGAAAAAATGCAATGATGTAAGGAATAGAAGAAAATGAACTTAATGAAAACATTTTTGTATCAAATGACTATATCCTGCCTTGGGCCTGCAGCGGTAGCCCTGTGGCATCAGATCCCGTCAGATCTCGGAAGCTAAGCAGGGTCGGACCTGGTTAGTACCTGGATGGGAGACCGCCTAGGAAAACCAGGTGCTGCAGGCTTGGGAGAAGGACCTGGCAACCCCCTCCCAAAAAAAAAAATCAATCTGCCATTGAAAACCCTATGAACAGCAGAGAAGCACTGACAATAGTGTTTCCCCTGTTGTACAGAGGGTCGCTGTGAGTCGACTTGACGGCACCTAACAACAACAACAACAACAACAATATCCTGCCTTATATATGTCTTTAGCATATACTTCAAGAGATTCTCATGCTGAATATTGTGTTATGCAGAAAAATTTTATTTCCTAATGCAAGCATGTTTGCTGTTAACTTTCTGCTCTGACTGGATACATTTTATAGGAAATCATAAGGAGTTTTCACTACTTGTTTAGGCTACAAAACATTTCTTGTGATGCACTAGAGAACACTTGGAGTATAATATACTGTATCTATGATAATATTTTCCTTAAAATGTAGTGATGTAGCTGTTTTTTTATTCACATTTTATACTATATTTCAAGAATGAATTCTATAATGGGCATCCTCTTCTATTAACATCAAAGAAAGATAAAAAGAGTCTACTTTCTAATTGCGTATCTCAGACATTTCTTCCAATAATAGATCTCAGGGACAAAATATCACTAATCAAGTAGTTCTCTTTCACAACTAAGAAATAAACAAAAAGTATCATATTCTAGGGAAAGAAATGTCTTGGAACTATCTTTAAAAACTGAGCAAGAAGAAGAGAATAATGAATATTAAATTAAAAATATCATTAAACTATTTAAATGAAATAACTGTGCTATGGAAAAGACATTTCTTGTCAACTCAGAGGAAACTGTTGCATACTAAGGGGAGATTAATTTTCTGTCTTTCATTTTGTTTTTTGTTTTTGTTTGCTTTTTGTGGTACTGGAGTGGGAGTGAACCCAGGGCCTTGTGCACACTTTTTAAGGATGCTGCCACTGATCTACACCCTCAGTCAATTTTTTACTTTTCATTTTGATAGGGGGTCTCGCTAAGTTATATAGGCTGTCACTGATTTCAAACTTGTGTTTCTCCTCCCTGAGCCTTCTGAGTCACTGGTAGTATAGGTGTGTGCCACTGTGCCTGGCTGTTTGCATTTTTTGAAGTAAAATTGATAAGCTGCATCACCAATATATTTGTCACGGTTGGATTCCAATGCATGTTCTACCAGAGCAACAAGAGAAAGCAATAATGAATGAAAACATTTAACTTTAGAACTTAGCTTCAGTAGAATTAATATATCTGGGCCTATTGACCTGTGAACCTATGATTTATTTAACTACATCTATGTTTGTACCACATTTGATTCTCGAATGAATGTAGTCTAAATTTGAGATCTGCTTTCCAGTATTATATCTTTAATTATTTTCCTTCATACACTCTATTCATTGCTCAACCTATACAACTAGTCTTTCTTAATTCATATTCTGGATTCGGCTGCCTCTATGGATTTACTTATATTGTTCCCACTTCCTGGGATGTTTATTGCGCCCTCATTTTTCTGCCTTTATCCAGCTAACACATACTTCCTGGTTAACTTTGTTAAAAGCTCACTTTCCCCTTGAGTTCTTCCTCATTAATCCCTAGATACAAATGCCTTCAAGATTTTTACCTTATGTTATGTGTATTTCTCAGAACATATAATAAATTTTTCCTTGTTTTCTGGGATATTTATGGACATATCCCATTTCCTATGTAAATGGTAAGACATTTGATGGCAAGAGTCTATTCTTAATCATCCTTATCTATCTCACAATCCTACAGAGAAGACATCATTCATAGTTGACCATTGTTTAGTTGGTGAAAGTCATATATTTTGTCTAGAATAGAATCAGTACAGCCAGGTGCTGTGGCAAACACCTATAATGCCAGCAACTTGGGGGACTAAGGCAGGAGGATCATGAGTCAAGGTCAGAAGCAGCCTGCACAACCTACTGAAACCATATCTCAAAATAAAAAAAAAAATAAAAAAGCAATTGGAGGTACAGCCCAATTGTTTAGCCTTTGTCTAAGCAGGCATGAGGCCCTGGGTTCAACATCCAATGCCCTGCTCCAGTACTGAAAGAAAGAAAGGAAGGAAGGGAGTTAAAAAGGAGATAAGGAAGGAAAGAAGGAAAGAAGGAAGGAAGGAAGAAGAAGGAAAGAAAAGAAAAGAAAAGAAAAGAAAAGAAAAGAAAAGAAAGGAAAGAAAAGAAAAAAATAGAATCAATATTACTGTCTGAATTTTCAAACTCTTCTCCCTATCTGCACCCATAGCACCCTGGCATCTGATCCCATCTGATCTCAGAAGCTAAGCATGGCAGTCCTTGGATGGGAGAATCCCTGGGAATACCATGTGCTGCAGGATATGGAGAAGGACCTGGCAATCCACTCCCAAAACAATCCACCATTGAAAACCCTATGAATAGCAGAGAAGCACTGACACAGTGCCAGGCATGGCATAGTGTCAGGGAGTGTTTCCTTGTGTTTTACACAGGGTTGCTATGAGTTAGACACAACTCAATGGCAACTAACAACAACAACAACCACCACCTTCTCCCTGATGTAAATCTTTGGTTTTTGTTTGATTACAAGGAAAATGTGGAGGGTTCATAAATGTAATGTATTTTGCTGCCGTGAGAAGAAAAATTTTAAAAATCATTTAATTTTTTCTATATAGAATGATGAAAAGTATTATCGGCTTTTCTCTTTAAATGTGCCAAAAATCACCTATTGGCTATAGCATTTCAAGCCTGAAACTTTAGAGATTTTGTCAGTTCCAAGAAATAAAAATGATCAAGTCTTGTATCTTAATGGGATTTACCACTTTATTACTGTAACATTTTCTGGACATTACATTTAAAAAGAAAAGAGGGCAGAATTATCTACAAATAAACTATTAATTGAAATAGCAGAAATAATAGAGAAAAGGGGAGCAGAGAATGAAGAGATCAAGAGTAAAATGCATAAAATATAAAATATCTTGTGTGCATACTGAATTATCTGGAATAAAATAACCTGGCCTCCTATTTTCTCCAGGGGTATTCTCCTATCAAACTTTTGAAATGTCTTCTTACTCCCAATGGATTCCTTAACTGCAAGGATATAATAATTATAAATATGGGAGAATTATATTATTAAGAATGAAGTTTGCATAAATTGAATGCAAGGCCAACAGAAAAGTCCCATGGACTTGGAGTGACTTTTGTTAGTGGACTGTTATTAAGACAAATAGCATAGGATAATCACGGGCTGGGATTTGGCTCAGTGGGTAGAGCTCTGCGCTGCAGTCTCTGAGGTCCTGAGTTCAATTCCCAGCACCACAAAAATGGGAGAAGGACCTGGCAATCCACTCCCAAGGCAATCCCGAAGCACTCAGCCATTGAAAACCCTATGAGGGTCGCTATGAGTCGGATACCGACTTGACGGCACCTAACAACAACAACAACAATCACAGTCTATGTTTCCAGATTCAGCACAAGAGATGTATTGCCTTAGTTTTCTGTGTCAGACTTCTATGAAATTTTACATTAAAGTATATTTATAGCTAAAATTACTGAAGAGAGTCATTATTCATCAAGAGAGACTGTAAAAGACAGCTGTTCCCCTTGATATTTTATCATGCCTTACTTTTTAATTCATTTTAACATACTTTTGTCATTTAGTAATCATAAAACCCTGACAGAAGGATATTGACACTCACCTTTTGCAGACTAGAGAAGTGGGTTTTGGAGACATCTAGTGACCTCTCAGGGCTGGGATCTAGCTCAGTTGGTAGTGCACTGCACTGCTGTCTCTGAGGTCCCGAGTTCAATTCCCAGCACCGCAAAAATGGGAGAAGGACCTGGCAATCCACTCCCAAGACAATCCCAAAAAGAGTCAGCCATTGAAAACCCTATGAGGGTCACTATGAGTCTGAAACTGACCCGACAGCACCTAACAACAACAACAACAACAGTGACCTCTCAAGGAAACAAATGGAATTAGTTTATCAAGACTCCAGGCACCAAACTCAGAGGTCCCGATCCAGGAATTTTTCCTACTATATCACAGCTATATTCTTAGGAGTTATTTGATTAATGTGACCAATGAAAATATGTAGCTCAGGTAATTTGGGGGGACCCTGAGTTTGCCCTATTCTTTTTACTCTTAATACAATGAACTCTATTCTGTAAGCAGTGGCAGGGAAAAAAAATCCTCAAAAAGGCACATCTCACAAATTGTTCTGCTATCCCTTTTTCCTTTGGTACTATTCTCTGTTGTTGTTGTTGTTGTTGTTAGGTGTTGTTGAGTTATGTTCAACTCACTGTGACCCTCTGTACAAAAGAACGAAAAATTCCCCACACTGTGACATGTCCAGCACTATGTCAATGCTTCTCTGCTCTTCATAAAGATTTTTATGGCTGATTACTTTGGGATTGTTTTGGGAGTACGTTGCCAGGTCCTTCTTCCTTTTTGCAGTGCTGGGGATTGAACCTAAGGCCTCAGAGTGTGCAGAACAAGCACTTTACCAACTGAGCTAAACCCCAACCCCTTCTACTATACTTACGGAATTGAAAATTATTAGCAAGTTTAGCTCCCACTAGAAGGTAAAAGGGCTGGGATTTAGCTCAGTTGGTAGAGCGCTGTGCTGCAGTCTCTGAGGTCCCAAGTTCAATTCTCAGTACCGCAAAGATGGGAGAAGGACCTGGCAATCCACTCCCAAGGCAATCCCGAAACAGTCTGCCATTGAAAACCCTATGAGGGTCACTATGAGTCAGATATGGCACCTAACAACAACAACAGAAGGAAAAATGTAATATTTTCTATTTTTATTTATATGTATTAAAGCTCACAATGCTGAGGTGCTTTATTTCATATTATTCCAATGAGAAGTTGAGATTCTTATACTTGTTTTGTTGATCAGAAAATAGATTTGGAAGAAGTTAATTAATTTCCAAAGATTACATAATTAGTCACCCAGCGGGGGCAAATTGTCTCTGAGGTTATTAGTTAGTTTCAGAATCCCTTGCTTACGTATTCTTTCCCTGTTTTTCTCCAGGTATTCCTATGCAAGTTTTCTCTTGTTTATGGCCCTCCTGAGGAAGCTCTTCAGTTCTTCAGAGCACCAATTTACCCAGCAATCGCTGGAGAGTAAGGTGAAAAGCTGTTTGCTCACAAGAAATGCTAGTGAGGATACAGGGGAAAAGGGAACACTTACACATTGCTGGTGGGACTGTAAATTAGTGTAGCCATTATGGAAATCAGTATGGAGGTTCCTCAAAAATCTCAAAATAGAATTACCATATTATTCAGCTATACCACTTCTGGGTATACATCCAAAGGAATCTAAGTCAACATACCATAGAGACACCTGTACTTCCATGTTCACTGCTGCACAATTCACGACAGCCAAGATATGGACTCAACCTAGATGCCCACCAATAGTTGAAAGGATAAAGAACATGTGGCACATATACATAATGGGATTTTATTCAGCCAGAAAAAAGAATGAAATTGTGTCATTTTCAGGAAAATGGAAGGAACTGGAGATCATCGTGTTAAGAGAAATAAGCCAGACTCAGACAAATATCACATAATCTCTTTCATACATAGAATTTAAATTTGAAACAAAGAAAGAATCAAACAAAAACTCAGATGTAGGAGATGTGAAAGTATAAGGGGGACTGCCTAGAGGAGGGAAGGGAATAATGGAAGGGGAGAAGAAGCAACAGGGCAATTAAAGGTTGAAAAAGAGCAAAGCATATAATTGTATGAAAGTGCCATACTGAAACCCATTGTATTGCGTGTTAATTTAAACAAATAATTTTTAAAAAGACATAGGTGTGGTACAGAACTCTCCTTTTTCTTCTTCCACACTTATTTTCTCTATATTTCCTTGAAATAAAATATCGAACATAGTTATGGAGACAAAGCTTCTTAAACTAAATCACACTAGGCATGGATAATAGGCTATTATTCCTATTACAGAGTCTTTGGTTTTTAGGTACAACTATGACTAAAGAATTTTGGACAAATATTTAAGGCAGAAAAACACATAGTAGATACAGTCCTATTTCCTCTTCTATGTTAAAATTGGTCTTCACAATTTTACCTAATGAGTATTTGAGTCACTTGCTCTCATGGTCTCTGAGAGCACCAATATTAGAGACAAGGCTGGCAAGTCAAAGCCAGATTATTTGCTTAAATGGACAAAACAATATTGAAAATTGGTGGAAGTAGGTGGGTGGAAAGAGAACAGAATAAGAATGTGTTTTGTTTGTTTTTATTTTTTATTTTTTTATAAATGTTCATGGGAATAGAGTAGTAAGATATTTGCTATATCCTTTATGCAACTATCACATTACTTTTGCTTGCCCATTTAGCAACTTACATGTTTTACAGAACCATATTTCCTATATATTGACGTAGTTGCAACATATATTTTGAGATTTTCCTCTCCCTCTTTCTCTTCTACTTTATTTCCACTCTCCCTTCTGCTTTCTCCAACCTCCCACCCACTGATCTCCTCCCCAATTCTTTCAAAAAAGTGGTTTTAAACATTGTTAGGAGCTTCCTGGGTAGTTTTAAGATGGGAATTGGAGTATTAATGACTTGTTCTTATTAGGTGATTCAGAGTTATTAAGAAGAGGTGATAAAGGAGAAAGTTAAAAGGACAACATGCTATTTGTATGTTGTTATTGTTGTTAGGTGCCGTCGAGTCGGTATCCAACTCATAGCAACCCTGTGTACAACAGGTGAAACACTATTGCCAGTGCTTCTCTGCTGTTCATAGGGTTTTCAATGACTGATTGATTTTTAGGAGTAGGTTGCTGGGTCCTTCTCCCAAGCCTACAGCACCTGGTGTTCCCAGGCGGTCTCCCATCCAGGTACTAACCAGGCCCGACCCTGCTTAGCTTCCAAGATCTGATGGGATCAGATGCCACAGGGCTACAGCTGCAGGCACTATATATATAGGTCCTACTAAATGCTATGATGGAAAATACATATCCTAAATGGAATTTTAAAGTTTGATTCAAATTAGAAATTCTAGTGATTTCAGGGAAAATCTTTCCCTAACATCAGTATCAGTCATACATTTTTAGATAAAAATTGAGTTAGCCTTGGCATAATTACATATAGAGTACCAAAGAGAGTGGGAATTGAATAAAGATAGAAAATAAATGTGCTTTAATATTTATATTTGCCTTTTTCAAGAATTAGTTCTCTATGAATTTTTTATGTGTCTGTTGACAAATGTTTCATTAAAAGCATTGGGAATTCTTTGATGATAGAAGTGTTTCTTAAAAGAAAAATATATTCAACAGCCCAAGAGTTTAATCAAATAGGCCTGGCCTCCAACAATTTAGTTTATTTGAAAGAAAAGTAAACATAAAAGAGTATTTACAATAAAGATCTATCACTAACATTCTTAAGGGTATTTAACAGTGCTTACTTCTGAGCTGAATAACTTTAGGGAGAGTTGAATCATGCTGTCTCCTAAGTAAACAAATATTATAGTCACATTTATAAGAAGAAGGTTAGGCCAGAGGATTAGGTGGAGGGTTTTGGATTCTAGTTTGTTTGTTGTTGTTAGGTGCCATGACTCGGGCTCTATGTACAACACAATGGAACACTCCCTGACACTGTACCATGCCCTTCACTATTGCCAAGTGCTTCCCTGCTATTCACAGGGTTTTCATAGTATGGTATAAATCACCCCACAAAACTGTCCATTGAACTGAGAAAGCAGTATTGGATTGACACTAAGCTTTCTCTTCGATGGCAGTAACAGTTGATAAATTCACATTTTTAGGAGATATAGGCAAAGCACATTAAAAGCCCAAAGGCAAGTTATTATCAACCAAGCGTATTAAGTGAGCATTCTCAGGTGTCAAAAGATGTCAAGATAAGTGTCCAAATAAGGCATATGGACCAAAAGCAATTTTAAGTTTCTGTATGTCAATAATTATGGCATTTGCTTGAATGGCATATTGTTAGAAATCATTTTTTTGTGTTTGTCCAGGATGCTCTGAAAGCCTTGAGTATTAGCCCAGGGCAACTGCAAATATAAATGCTGAGCATATATCTATAGTTTAATACAGAAATCAATGCATGCTTTTCATAGAAAATATCAGAGCTATTAGTGGTGTCTTTCTAAAAAATATATATTCCTTTGTAGTATCTTCATTATTTATTAAATCTTCTATCTTTGCCAGAAGCAAAAGTGAGTAGGAATTCAGAGAACTATGACTGCAGTGTTTTCCCTTGGGGGCACTTGTAAGACTGAACTTTAAGGAAAATAAAGTAATTTTATTATCTAAGATGGGTTGCAGGGCTCCCTAGAAAATCAAAGGAAAAGGAGAGTCGAATGAGAGAGGAGAGTGAAGCAGCAGGGAGGGAAAAAGAAAAGAGGAAATGGAGAAAGTAAGAAAATGCAAGGAAGAGGTATGGAAAGACTTAGAAATGTTGGATCTAATATTTAGCATGGTCCATCGTTGCCTTCCATCTCTCTCTTTTTTCATATTATTTGATCAAATTATAATTACCCACTGAAGTTTTTAGAGCGATTTATACCATACTACTACAATCCTAACCCCCCCCTCCACCTAATCCTCTTGCCTCACCTTCTTCTTACAAATGTGAATATAATATTTGTTTTCCTAAGAGACACAGAAGGACCCAACTGTCCCTAAGGGTATTTAGCCAGGAATTAAGCACTGTTAAATACCCATGAGGATGTTAATGACAGGTCTTTATTGGAAATGCCCTTTTATGTTTACTTTTCTTTCAAATAAACTAAGCTTTTGGGGAGGGCTGGGATTTAGCTCAGTTAGTAGAGCGCTGCACTGCAGTCTCTGAGGTCCCGAGTTCAATTCCCAGTACCACAAAAATGGGAGAAGGGCCTGGCAATCCACTCCCAAGGCAATCCTGAAATACTCAGCCATTGAAAACCCTATGAGGGTCACTATGAGTCGGATACCGACTCCACGGCACCTAACAACAACAACAACAACAAGCTGTTGGGGGCCAGGACTATTTGATTCTTTGATTCACAGCTGTTTGACCAACTGCCTTGAAAGGGAGTTGTCAATCCAGTAGCCCCATTTTTGGTGTCTGGCTGGCCTGTCATTTTGGCAACTTGGCTGATTTTGAACACTTTGCAGATGGCTTGAGGAAGCTACACTCCAGCAGCATGAAACACTGCAGCCTGAGCTGGTGGCCACAACCTGTGCTTCAGGAGGCCTTGTTCCAGTCACCACCACTCCAGCCTGCATATCTACCAGAAAACTCTCTAGCTAGGACCAGCCTCAAGGGCTTCCAGATGACCTCACCTACAGCTATTTCTGAGAGCTCCACATGTGACTGATTTGGACCTTGCAACAGCAGACCTCAACTAGGTGGGAAGGAAGAAGAGTACTCCTCCTACAGACTCACCAAAAAGCTTGTGACTGACAGATCAGAGCCTGTACCTACACATGGCTTGTGATTAGTTGTTATTCAAGGCTTATGACTGGTCCTTCTGTGAGGGTTTCGCTTGGTTTTGGTGAAACTGGAAGTTGTGCTATGATTGGTGCAAATTATAATCCCAATATTTCATACCATACCCATACCACAGCCCTTCTGGCTATATAGCCAGGCTGTTTCATACACTTTTAAATTTAGTTTTGGAGGCTTCTATCATACATATTACCCTCCCCCCACACAATGCACACATACACCATATTGCAACATTAGGCCTTAATAAAGAATTCTCACAAATGGTTTTTTTGCCTACCTGTGGTCTTTATCGTAAGTAAAGTGGGTTAAACTGGTTGCATGAAAAGTAGATCAAAACCCAGGCCTACAAGCTTGGCAGAGGCAGCTAAAGAGTTGCAGAGTGACTGACTGTATATTTGCAAGATGCTAAAGATTATGGGTGGGAGATGGACCTGGAACCCACTCCCAAAAATCAATCCACCATGAACAGCAGAGAATCACTGACAATAGTGTTTTGCCTGCTGTATGCAGGGTTGCTATGAGTTGGATACTGACTAGATGGCACCTAACAACAACAACAAAGACTATCAAGGTATTGAGAAGGAGAGAGTGAAGAAGCTGAGACTACAGAAGACAAAAGGCTGTGGAAAGCCAAAGGTAGGAGCCAAGACAACAAAGATTGCAAGCTCCAGTCACTAGAAGTGGGGCAAAGAGCCTAGGGTCTTGGCACCCTCAGCTCAAGGCTTTGTAACTCTAGCTTCTGGGTGTTGGTAGTCGAAGCCCTGTGCAATAAGCCTCCACCTTGAGCACCTAGAGCAATAGGCCTCTAGCTTTGAAAGATTGGAACCATAAGGCTCTGGTATTCATGGCCTAGAGGTAAAAACCTCTGGGCTTGGAAGCCCAGCTCATGAACCTCTGGATCTCAAGGTCATATACGTTAAGAGAATAATCCCTTGGCTACCTGCTATTTCTCTCCAATGACAGGAGAAGAAAAGCTAGCTTGTCACTTAGACACGTAGAATGGGGTAAGTCTGGCCTATATTACCACACCCAGAACTCAAGGAAGGACAGAACTCCATGAAGAAAAATGCAATCAACACAGAACAGAGATCAAGTAAGTTATCATGAAAAAATACCCATTGTGCTATATAGGTGATTAATGACAGAAAATCTTTACCAGACTAGTTTCAATGGATTCACTTAGCTTAGAATACTCATTTAGTGAAGTCTTATTAGAATTTTGTACATCAAAAAAGTAAACATCATTAAAAATATAAAACAAACAAAAAGCCAAAAGTACTTTATACAAAATATGTAAGCAAAGAACTAATAGGAAATAGTATCTACATGACTTCCATCATTAGATGAGATAGAAGAAAACTTAACATTTTTTCTAAGGCAAATTAGGAAAGGTCAGACAACTTAAAGGTTTATTTCAGAAGGATAGGGAGAGAGGATTAGGGAAATCAAAATGATTTGTATCTGTTGATCTTTAGTAGACTGCCTATAAGAACTAAAATAAAACTTCAACTTAATATATAGACTGAGGTAAAGATCTAAAATGTGTGTGTGTGAATCAGGTTTTGATTTGCTCAGATGTGCCAGTTTCTTGAAACTATTGATTTTAGATAGTATCATGCTGTATAGTCTTCATGATAACATTGTACAATTCTGTTTTCAGAGATGAGTATAGGTCATTTTCTGTACACAGGCATGACTGTGTTTTATTACTCAGTTCGTTCAGCAAACATGCCTTCCTTATGGCCTGTCAACCTCACAGTCAATCTAGGTAGATTTTATTTTCAGCATATTAAATTTTTTGACCTTTTTTTTCAAAAGGATACAGAAGTATTTCACTCACAATATGCCTTGCACCTTGATCAACTGGTTTCAACCTAAGAATAGATTACAGACAATAGGCAAACTACATACAACCATGTAACTGTGACCCAGGGGAGAAGCCCATGAATATAAACCACCACCTCTGCTGCAGCCATCCCTAAATAGTTAAAATTTGGTCCATGACTATCACCTTCTGAAACTTTGGGCTCTTCTTCCAACTTAAAACAAACTAGCAGAAAAGCTAATATGCTCAAACCAATGACTGCCTCTCCTTAGTCCACCCTCAGCCTCTCCATATCAACAACATCCACTCAGAGAAGCAAGCCCAGCTTTCAGTGAGAAGCCTGCCCTTTGTTCCCAAGTATGAACTATTCTCATTCCTCTGCCTTTCTCGCTTTGTATGTTGGCCAGATAAAGGTGATGGTGGCTGACTCCCTTGCAATAACAAGCTAAGAACCTTCTTTTCTTAGTTGAATCATCTTCATTTATTTCCACAAACTCATCCACAAGTCTAATTAAAAATAAAAAAGTTAAATATCTGAATGCCATGATGTATGCCTATAATGCTAGCTGCTCAGGAAACTGAGACAGGAGAATCTCAAGTTTGAGGCCAGAGGCAGCCTGCACAACTTAGGGAGACACTGTCTCAAAATAAAAAAAATTTAAAAAATAGGCTGAAGGTGTACTTCAGTAGTAGAGCAATTGCTTAGCATGTATAAGACCCTGGGTTCAGAGCCCTAGTATTGCAAAAAAATAAGATAAATAAATAAATAAAAATTAAAAATTAAACTAATCATGCATTAGAGAATTCCTCCTTAGTACACTGGTTCTTGTAAGTAAAGGCTTCCCCCATATGCTTTGCCTTTTATTTCTGTAGAAGGAAAATAATTTATGACTGTTGAGCAACAAGAATTAGTACTACATTTTAATTTAAGTGGATTTAAGTAATCAAAAATCCTAAGCATAAGGATTTGGGAATTTTTCTTCTTGTTTCTACGTATGGACATAGAGAAGTAATGATCTGAGCTGGTCCATCTGTGTCTTAATTAGCTAGTGCTGCTATAACCTACAGGCATAGCTTAGAAGGCTTATTAAATAACATGCATATATGTCTCGCAGTTCTGGATACTGGATATTCAAGATCAGACTGCCATCATGGCCGCGTTCTCGTGAGGGCTGTCTCCAGGTTAAGGGTGGCCATTTTCCTGTTAAGTCATCACATGCAGGAAAGAAGACCTGAGAGTTCTTTGGAGTCTCTAATGGGACAAGAATTCTATTCATGAAGGCTCCACCCTGATGATCTAATCACTTCCCACAGGCTCTGTCTCCTGAGACCATCACATTGAGGGTTAGGATTTCAACATATGAATTTTGGGGACACACAAACATTCAGTTCATAACAGTCTGTAAATAAAATGTTTTTACAAAAACTTAAAGAATATTGGCTGCAGGATGGGGCAGATGCCTAATCATTCATTTGGAAGTAGGAAAAATTTTGAGATATTCCCAAACACCAACAGGTTTTTCTGTTTTGTTTTGTTCTATTTTCCGACTAAAAAGACTTTATTTTTCCCTGCCTCACAGAACAAAACCCTGATAATTATAAGCCCTATTAGGTCACTTGAAATTTAAATTCTCTAGAATAAGTTCTGTTTTTTATTTTGTTTCTTTCCAAATGTTTTGATTTTTCAAAACATAGTCTCATCAAATTTTTTATAATTTCACAAATTTATAATTTTTGCACTTTCAGTGTGTGGGTGTGTACAAAAGAGCTTCATGTGCTTCTGATATTTTTCATACTGTTTTCTGCTGTGTTCCTGCTGGGCTGCTAAAATATACTGAAAAAAATGTCATTGCTGCTACCTGGGGATTAGGAAAATTATTTATTTTTCTTCAGGAAAAATCATATTTTACTAAACAAAATACTTGCATTATTATTATCTTCTTTTTTTTTTTTTTACTTTGAACTAATGGGTTAGCATGAGTGGGCTTTAATGCCAAGGCTGTGATTCAAATGAGGCTTCAGGGAGGGGGTCATAGGGTTTATGTATGTGAAAAAGATGCCCATGCCATGACAAACAGAATCTGAAAACATTTTGTGTTTTTTCTCATATTTAGACCCTTTAATATTTTTACAAGATTGACTTAGTTAGTTCCTGGACCTGTCCCTCATGATGCATGGGACAAAAGGGAAATGACAGGGTAAGATGTTTGATCTACACATCAGACTAATTTGGGAGAAGTCCAATCCAAAGTGGAGGAACTGCCTACAAATGATTCTAAAGTTTTATGTTTCAAGTAACTTTTCTACAGGAAAATAACAGTATGTTCAAGCACTTTTTTTTCCTCCAGGTAACCAAGAAAAAAGTAAGATGAATAGGAAGGGGATAAAACCTATTTTTAGTAAAACTGTTGCTGTTAAGTGCCATTGGGTCTGACTCATAGTGACTGTATGCACAACAGAACAAAATACTCCTGAACACTGTGCCATGACAGGCATTTTTGTCAGTGCTTCTCTGCTATTCCTGGGGTTTTCAATGGTTTATTGTTTTGGAAGTGGGTTTCTGAGTCCTTCTTCCAAGCCTCTAGCACCTGGTACGGCTAGGTGATCTCCTATCCAAGTACTAAAGAGGCCTCACACTGCTTAACTTCCATGATCAGGCAGAATGGGATGCTAGGGTGGTATGGCTGTAGAATTAGTAAAGCTAAGTCAGAGAAAATCTATAAATTTCAAATAATATATAAATAACATTAAAAAACTCTGAGAACAGAAAATTCCAACTAGAAGAAATGAAGGTCCTTCCTGGAAGGATTGAGAATGATGTGGGTTCCAGAGGGAGCAAGTTTGCATTAATAGAACAAATGCTTAGATACTGCCTATGTTTCACTATTTCCCAAAGTGATTTACAAATAAGAAATCATTTAAATCTCACAACAACCCTATTAGTCACTGTTATATTCATGATACTCATAGTCAAAAAAATGAAGAACAGAGAATCAGTGGCAAACACAAAAATTGATAATGAATATTCTCTACAAATTTCAGGACATATGGACAAAACTAGTAGGCTGGATAGAGAGAAACCCCACAGAAAGTGTCCAGAGAAAGCCAGAGCTGCTATCTCTCAGTCATTTTCTGAAAATACAGTTCATTCAGAGGTGTGCAGTGAAACAAAGATAAGCACAACACAATAACAATGTACGATAAAAGTGAAATAGAACTCACGTCTCCTATAAAAATGATAGAAAAGTAGATGCACAGCAGATGAAAACTGCAATTCTAGATTCTAATGTGAAATAAGGTATAAACTTTCATGAAGCTGACATACATATTCACATATGTATTAAGTACATATAAAAAATATATATATGTATTTGACTTATGTACATATTTGTTCATATACAGAAGAAGACGACCAGACAATAAGAGAACTTGAAAAAAAATAAATCTGGGACTCAGGAAAGAGATTAGGAAAAAACCCAATTTATAAATACAGATGAAATAACGAGGAATGAAGGTTAGAACAGACACCATGAATCTATATAGTAAATAGAGAAAAGAAACCAAATGAAGGTAACACAATGGAAGCCAAACAAAAAAACAAGAAAAAATATATAGATTGGTAACAAGCACCCAAAAGAGGAATTTCATCTCCTACCCCATAGAAAATGGAGCAAAGGAAATATGTAAAGTACAAGTCAAGAAAGCTTTCCTAAACCAAAAGAGGCTTAAATCTATATATTGAAAAAATGTCCTGTACACCAGGAAAATGTAACACAAACAGTCAGGGCAAAAATACTCCAATAAATATTGGGAATTTAAAGTTAAATACCTTTTAGGAAGGTAAGCAAATACACAATAAAATCAAATCAGTTTGTTGTAAAACTGAGTATTTGAACAGACATCACCAAATGTGATTTACAGGAGCATAAAAGCAAAAGAAAACAATCACAACTTAACATTAATGAAATGCAAATTAAAACTATAATGAAATAACTCTACACACTTATTAGAGTAGTGAAAAGATGAGACAAATTCATCAGCAACTAAATTTTTCAGTTAAAATGGAGGACTAACTTTTTCAGTTATAAGGGATGATTTGACATAGTGATTAAATGTAAGACATTACAGCTTACTAAAGATATGCTTTATATATACAGATGCAGATATATTTCAAGTAAATGAATAAAGAAAATTATCTCCTGTAAACCATAAGAAAGCTGAAGTGGCTCTACTTTTTGGAAAAAGTGGATAGAGATATTAAAAACACTACTAAAGCTAAAAAAGAATATTTAACAGTGATGAAAGAATCTTTCCATTAAAAAATCATAACAATAATAAATTTGAGAGCATCTAATAGCTTACCTTTAAAATACATGAAAGAAAAACAGGACTAAAAGAAACAATAGACAAATTGACACTTATCAATATAGATTTTGATACTATTTCTTTCATAATAAAAAAGAA
>VMDO01020792.1:0-36774 GCA_007922755.1 Pedetes capensis
AGAAGTGAGGTGTTGAAAACTACTGGCAAATTTGAAGAAAAGGAGGAACAAAGGGCATGTGGATTTTGCCTGCTCATTACTTAAGTAGAAAATTGACTAAAGTCCTTGATTTCCTCACCTGAAAATGGATTAATTTCTAGAATATACCTTCTACTAAAATTAGATAACATGAGTCTTTAACATTCCTGTTACATTATGATCCTGAAAAGTAAATGTTGTCACTATCTAACATAAGTGTGCCCTTTATATTAAAACATTTGTTATATTCATTACCTGTTTAATTATTTGTACATGTCAATAATTATGAATATTTACCCTGAGTAAAGTCAAATTGACTAATTACAATAGTGTCAGTAGTAAAGGGGGCTGGAGTTTAGCTCAGTTGGTAGAGTGCTGTTCTGCACTCTCTGAGGCCCTACGTTCAATCCCCAGTACTGGAAGAAAAACAACAACAACAACAACAACCAAAAAAAAACCCATGGGAGAAGGACCCGGCAACCCACTCCTGAAATAATCCTGAAACAATCAGCCATCGAAAACCTTACAAATAGTAGAGAAGCACTGACATGGTGCCAGGTATGGCACCCTGTCAGGAAGTGTTTAGTTCTGTTATACATAAGGCCACTATGACTTGGAACAACTCTATGGCACTTAACAATAATAGCAACTGGTAGTAAAGAATTTTTCTGATAGGTTATGTGTTTGAAGGCTTTATGACAAATGTAAATTTAAGGCTGTTTCAGAAATTCTTGCCTGATTAGCTAAACTTAAAAGCAGTTGCTTTCAATAATGTACCAAGAATCCAATATCTCATTTTATCAATTAGTCATTAGATCAAGAAACATGATGTTATCAGAAATGTTTTCAGAGCATATGCGAAGATTGCCTCTAAGATGTGGGTTTACTCTCAAAAATCACATGGCTCTTGCTTTCCTAACTATTCTTCATTGTGAAGTAAATGTATACTCAGTGTGGTTCCATAAATATTCAAGTATAATAAAGTTAACAAAAGCTTGCACTAAAATTGAAATAAAATACAGATATATTCAAAATATTGTAGTAATTGCATCTTAATGAAAAATATGTTGCTGTTAGGTGCTGTCAAGTCAGATCTGACTCATTGTGATCGTATGTACAACAGAAAAAAACACTCCCTGACAATGTGCCATGCCTGGCACTATGTCAATGCTTCTCTGCTGTTCATAGGATTTTCAATGGCTGATTGTTTAGGGATTGTTTCTGATTCAGGAGTGAGCTACCAAGTCCTTCTCCCATTTTTGCAATGCTGAGGATTAAACGTGGGGCCTCAGAGCACACAGAGCAAGCATTCTACCAACTCAGCTAAATAGAAAATATATAGTATTCAAAATACAAATAATAGTGAAATGAACACTTTAAGCAATCAGAAAATACAATTCACTCATTCATTCAACAAATACGTTTCAAGCACTTTAACTGACATTCGACATGAATCAAGAAAGAGAACTGGAAAAACTCTTGCCCGGAAAACTTTATGTTTTAACAGGCCAAGACTGACCATAAACAATAAATATATTAATAACCTATATATTAGTACACTATATGCACACACATATATATAAATATGTGTGTGTGTTTATATCATAGTACAAAGTCATAACTTCCATAGGCAAAATAAAGAAATCTGGAAAAGAAAGGAAGGAGTACAAGCAAGGAAATAAAAGTTGAAGTTTTGAGGAGCTGGGAATATAGCTCAGTGTTAAAGCCCTTCCCTAGCATGAGTAAAGCCTGAGGGTTGATCTTCAGCGCTTTAAAAAGAAAAGAAAAACAAAAGAAAGAAAAGAAATTTCAAGCAGGACAAGTAAAAGAAAACCCCACTGAGAAGATGGCATTGTAGTAAGATCCTGAGTGAAATGAGGGATTTAGCCATACAGATACTCAGACAGAGAGCAAAACCTGATAGAGCCTCATTGTTCAATGAGAGTCAGGAGGTGGGATGGGTGGAGAGGAGGGAAGGATGGGGAAATTAGTACGTGGAAAGAACAGACAGATTATTGGGCAAAATCAGGTAGACCTTCATGTGTCACTGTTTTTTTTCAGTGAGTGAAGTGAAACAAGAGTTCTTAATGGTTTTGAAAAACTCAGAACATGATTTACTCCAATAAGGAGAATGATTATGGCTGCACTGTTGAGAATAGGACACAGCTAACAGAGAGGGAAGTGGGAAGACAAGACTCTACTGCCATCATACAGGTACGATTTTATGAGTCTGAGACCACAGTGAAGGAGATTAGGAGTTAGATTCTAGAAATACTTGGACATAGATCTGACAGTATAATATAATGAATAGGATGTGGCATATGAAGGAAAGTTACAATTAAAAATAAATTTGCAGTGTTAGCCATGAGATGACAGAAGGATAAAATTAGTACAGTATTAATTGAGATATGGAAGACTTTCAGTGTAATGTGTTTTGGTGGCACACTTCAGGAAAGCTAGCATAAGAAAATTTTCATTCTTTAGAGGGGGTACTATATACCTTGACTAGTGCCAATGGATAAGCGCAGAAGAGTGAACAAAACAGCACCAGATCCCCTAGAAAACTAGCAGTCAGGTTGACCAGTAAATGAAAACGACTGGAGACATTGCTGCCCTAAAGAAAGCTGCCTATGAGAAGCTTAGGCCTAACTTCCAGAACATCATCCAATGTTGGAATAATAAAGTGCACACAGTCAAGTATAGAGCTATGGGTCAAACAAATTAGATCACTTGACCTAATCAGAATACTTATGAAGCTAACAGAATAATTGCTGTTGTTAGGTACCCTTGAGTCAGGTCTGACTCATAGCAACCCTGTTTGTACAACAGAACAAAACACTACCCGACACTGTGTCGTGAACGGCACTATTATCAGTGCTTCTCTGCTATTCATGGGGTTTCCAGTGGTGGATCGTTTCAACACTGGGCTGGTGGGGATTAATCCAGTTGATAGAGTACTGCTCTGTGTCCTCTGAGGCCCTGAGTTTGATCCCTAGCACGGCAAAAATGGGAAAAAGACCTGGCAACCCACTCCCCAAAACAATCCCAACAAAATCTCCCATTGAAAACTCTAGAATAGCAGAGAAGCACTGACATAATGCCAGACATGGCACAGTGTCAGGGAGTGTTTTGTTCTGTTGTATATAGGGTTGCTATGAGTCGGACTCAACTCAAGGGCACCTAACAAAAACAATATAGGTGGTCTCCCATCCAAGGACTAATCAGGCCTGAACCTGCTTAGCTTCTGAGATCAGATGGGATCAGATGCCAGGGTGATATGGATGTAGAGAATAGAATAATTACTAATATTAAATAATAAAAAAGTACAACATGAAGTTAAGGTATGAAATATCCCCAAATATTTTATAGCCTTTATTTTATATATTTAAGCATTAGTGCACATTGAAAATATCATTTATTAAAATGTTTAAATCAATTCATGATGTGAAAGAAACAATACCAAATGAAATTAAGAATTTGATGAAATATGCTTCCTTTTCTGTTGATCAAGCTTGAAAATCATATCTGAGTTTTTTGATGACTGCATCTTTAATGAATTAAGGGTCTTATACACATTATTGCTTTCTAGTACATAATATTTTGTTTAGTGTATAGAAGAAAGTCAATAAATATTTCAGAACAGAAAGAAAAACACAAATAACAATTGCTAATATGTTGGTATTTGTCCTAAGAAAATACTTATAAAATGCATATTTTGCAATAAATGTAAACACACACACTTATGTAAACATTTGCCAATTTTCTTCAGAAATGATTTGAAAGAAAGGAATGATTTGTGTTCAATACACATTGATGAGAAGATGTTAAGGTAAAATTAAACATTCTAAAATAAAAGTATATTATCAGAAACACATTTCAGGGGAGAATTTGCCTCTAAAATAAAAAGAAGTTGATTATTCAATGAAAATAATATCAAGTGTGATTAAAAAAATGTATGGCAAATGATGCTGGTAAGTGCCATGCTAAGGAAAAGCAGGGATCTTTAATATGAGAAGTGGCAAGGAAAACCTCAGTAAGTGTGTAACAAGTTTCAACTTGTTCAGTGCAATCAGTTGGGTGTGAACTATGTTTGAAAAGTGTTTTAAAGTGGATCTAAGTTGTGGATCATTCCTATGGCAATTTCTGTCAAATAAACATTATGGTGTATCCTCATCCACTTATTTCCTGACTCTGGCACCATTGGATTTCTGGCTCTTCCCCAAAGCCAAAATGACCATGAAAAGTTAATATTTTGAAATAATTCAAGACATCCAGTAGCCACAATGGTGCAACTAAATATACTCACAAAAGAAGATGTCCTGAACTGCTACAGAGAGAGGCAAGTACGATGGAATAAGGGTGTTTGAAGTTAGGGGGAGTATTCTGAGGGGATTCAAGGCAATGTATCTTTACTGTAATAACTTTTTTAATGTAAACTTTCACTGTATTTTTGGATCACACTTTGTATTCACTACAGAAATATTTTATTTCCTTACAAAATTTTTGGCACACATACCATAAATCAAGGAAAATAAAATTCAGTGTTCTGTAGATGTTTTACCAGCATTGACTTTTTACATTACAAGATCTTAAAACTTAAGCTTTTTATTGATAATGGTCATTTCCTTGAATTAAAATATCATTTTAAATATGTGTCTATATGTGTATGTGTACAACTTGCCATGGTACTTGCCTCTCTCTGTAGCAGTTCTGGACGTCTTCTTTTATGAGTATCTTTAGTTGCATGTTGTGGCTACTGGATGTCTTGAATCATTTCAAAATATTAACTTTTCATGGTCATTTTGGCTTTGGGGTATAATATCTCATTTTGCATTACTATAATGCAGTGTCTAAGATAGGATGACTCTATAAGTAAAGTTATTTAGCTCACAGTTCTGGAGGTTCAAAGGCCTGGAGTCAGCCTTGACTTTGGCCCTACTGAGAACCTCATGGTAGATGGTGTCACAACTGTGGGACCACACACGGGAGGAAGAGATCACATTTCAAGACAGGAAGCTAAAGAAGATGGGCTTGCATTCCCCAATCACTTCTGAGGTCTTGCCCCTCAAATGTCCTAAAGCCTCCCTCTAGGTCCCACCTCTGAAACGTTTCATACCACTCCTCCACTGTCGGAGGACTAAGCCTCCAACACATGAACCCCTGGGGAACAAACATAGCAGTGGTTGTATACATATGTATAGTCACCTGTCAGGTCACTGCTGACTGAGTGAAGGGGGACAAGTGACAATATTCATAATGTTTAACATTATATAGAGCTTAATATGTGCATGGCAATCATTTTTATTTGAGTTCTAGGGGATTGGACCCAGGGTCTTGTCCATGCTAGGTAAGTGTTCTACCACTGAGATCTACTCTTAGCTGCTGTTTTATATTTTACTTTGAGACAGGATCTTGATAAGTTGTGAAATCTCCTTTTGGCCTCAAATTTATGATCCTCCTGCCTCAGCTCCCCAAATTACTGAGGTTACAGCCATGTGCCATGGTGTCCAGCTATTATATGCCTAGCACTCTCCTATGTGCTTTCTTGTTCATCAGCTAATATAAACTTCCAACACCTCAATGAACTAAGTTCTATTGATATCACTGATTTATTGAAGAGAAGTTAGTCACAGAACACAAGTGCCATGCCTTTGCTTACTCAGTTAACATAAATAGGTGTGGCTGTGGGTCACACACCCTAGCTATGGGGTTGAGAATCTATTCCCTGAACTGCCATGCTCTGCTGCTTCATGCCTGCTTGGCCAGGCAGTTTCTGCTTTCATAGAGGAATAACTCTTTTTTAAATTATAGCAAATAAATATGTATGAATAATCACTGTTACTCCTAAGTTAAAAATGTAGATTTTTAGTCTGAATGTTCTCTGTGAACTTTTTTTTCAGGCAACTTATATTTACCAATTTCATTTTACAATTATTCACCCAATTTACATTTTTACCTTTTTCATAAAATCTCAGAAATTTTTCTTAGATTTTAGCACCTCCTGTTATTTTCCAATATTTATATGTCCGTGATTTTTCCCTCCAGCTTGAAAATAAGCTATTGTAAGTCAGCTTTTCTAGTAGCAATTAACAAATCCCTACACTAACTGACCTGGTTCATTCTTTCTTAGGGGACAACTATGTACCTAACACTGTACTTGATATTTAAATAAATTAAAAACATGGATCTTTCCCTGGAATAATTTTACAGTCTAGTTAAAAATTAGATTTTCTACCCTTTGCAAACAGAAACTGCTATGTCAGTATTTCTCAGCTTTCTTTTTATAATGAAACACAAAATGACTTTCATTGCACCACACATTCCAATGAACACACATTGTATATGATACAAAAAAACCTGTTTGCTCCCTTAAACATCATATCTTTCTTCTTTGATATTATAAATCTATCAGCATATTAGTGAATTATAGCATAGTCAGTACAGAAATAAATTTGAATCCCTTCTTAAAGTTTATCATTTTGATCTGTCTTGATTTTGATACTAGTAATATATTACTTGAAACTATTGACATCTTGGTTTTGAATAACTTACTCCATCTCATAATCTTCAAGTGCTTGTGTAGTGATGAAAGGCCTTATTGAGAAGATGGTTATCTTAATATTGTTTTAGTTACTGTAATGTAATATTTGAGGCTAGATATTTATAAAAAGAAGGTTTTGGGGCTTATAGATCTAGTCAAAGGCCTAGGTATCACATCTGATGATGGCCTTTTTGCTGACAGAGCCCAAGGTGGCACAGGTCATCATATTACAAGGGATTTTTATATGTGTGTCTTCTAATAAAGCCACCAGCAGTGAGTCATGAGAGTTCTACCTTGATGATTTTATCTAATGCTAATACTGCCCAAAGATCCTACCTCTAACCACCATAGTTAGGATAAGTTTTCACCCTCTCAAAAAACATCATAATGGGTATTAAATTTCAACACATGACTCCTTGGGGGATACACTCAAAGCCCATCTATACTATAGCAATGGGTCTTAAATGATATAAAATATTTTTAAGTTACTATTGCTTACCTTTTACTTAAGTAAATTATTTTTGTGAGTTCTGTAGTATGTCTGAGCAACAACAAAATAAACTCTATTCAATTTTACCAAGCATATATATCAAACTGGTATATAGTTCTGTAGCCAAAATTTTGTTATGTTGAATTTATGTTTTATAATCTTGTTGGCATAGACTAGAAACAAATTTGATTCTTCTAATAAGGTGTTGGTTTAGCTCAGTTGGTAGAGTGATGCTCTGCATGATCTGAGGCCCTGGGTTCAATCCCCAACACCACAAAAATGGGAGAAGGACCTGGAAGCCCACTCCTGAAAATAATCCCAAAATAATTAGCTATTGAAAACTCTATGAATAGCAGAGAAGCACTAATGTAGTGCCAGGCATGGCACAGTATCAGAGAATGTTTTGTTCTTTTGTACATAGGGTTGCTACGAGTTGGATTCAACTCAATGGTGCCCAATAACAAATGAAGTGTCATATCTGATTGAACAATACTCTTTATTTTTGTTAAATAATTGCCAAATACATGTTCTCCCTCCATTCTCTATATCTTATCCATCAATATTTCAAGATTCTCACTTTCCATTGTCAAGCAAGTATGGGCCACCAAAAGGCAGTTTTAAGAAGGCATTTATGAAAAAGCACTCAATTACTTTAAAAAGAGATAAACTGTTAAATTATTTTATAAACTTAGACTATTCTGATCCTAAATAAGACAGCACCTAACAACAACAAATAAGACATTTTTTTCTATCAAGAAATGCGATTTTGAAATTACAAATTTCTAGAAAAACATCACTTTTCTAATTTAAGAGAATATTTTGAATGTTAACAATGTTGTTGTTGTTAGGTGCCATGGAGTTGGATAAGACCCATAGTGACCCTATGGACAACGGACAAGATACTACCCTATATTGTGCCATGTCCAGTACTTTTGTCAGTGCTCCTCTGATATTCACAGGGTTTTCAATGGCTGATTGTTTGAGGAATGGGCTGCTGGGTCCTTCTCCCAAGCCTATAGCACCCAGTATTCCTAGGCAGTCTCTCATCTAAGTACTAATCAAGCCCAACCCTGAGCTTCTGAGATCTGAAAAGATCAACTTATCTACAGGATTTATTCTTATACCAAGATATTTTTGTATTTTGCAATGAAATGAAAATTTAGAAAACCAACTACATGAGGTCTGCAGAGTACTTTTTCTACAATAATTTAAAAACTGATTATGAAACATGTTAGTTGTTGGTTTTTCCTTTTCTTTCTTTCTTTTTTCTTTTTTCTTTTTTTGTTTTGTTTTGTTTTGTTTTGTTTTGTTTTTTGTAGTACTTAGAGTTTAACTCAGGGCCTCGCACTTGCATGCTTTGCAAATGTTATACCACTGAGCTGCATCCCTAACCCTTTTTGTTGTTTTTTTTTTACTTTTTTGAGACAGGGTCTTGCTAAATTATGCAGACTGCCTCTGTTCTCAAACTTGAGATCCTCCTGCCTCTGCCTCTCGAGTCACTGGATTACAGACATGCTCCACCCTGCCTGGCTGAAATATGTTAGTGTTTAAGGCAGGGTTTAATTAGGTCTTTTGTGTTCATGGTACATTTTCTGGGTCTAGAATATTCAGTGGGTTTCTTAAAGGAACTGGAAGCTTTAAATACTTCTAAAAAAGCCAGTGTTGATTAGCATGTGATTCAGACAGTACCTTGTGATGTCCTGTCCAGAGCACTGTTCTCCAAACTGGACTTGAGCTCCATAACCTTGTTTGAATTGTTGCTAACTTTTCTGAATCTTTTGTATCCTTAGAAAGTAATCATCAAATTTTATCTTTTTTTCTTGCAGGGGCTGAATGTTATATAACTCTTTTACTCCCCCCTTAGTTTTAACCAGTTTTACCTTCTTCTCAGTGTATCTCCTGACTTGGTTGGCCCTTTTTATTAACTGTAGTATAAGTAACATTTTAAAAAATCATCAATTTGGCAATGCATTCATTAAATAGTGTGATCTTTGAACTAAGATGTAACCTAAGTAATATGCTATTTCCTTAAAGAGTGAGTTTAATGGACAATTATAGCTCTTCCTAGAAAATATATCCAAAGTCAAAATGTGTTTTGAAAGTCTCTCATCAGTCTGTTCTAATTCAGTTTCCTTTTTACCAAGCCCAGGTTTTCCTCAGTGATGAAATGAAATGACCAGATGACACATTATTTTATGGCTAATACTCCCATAAGTTGTTAAACCTGTGATACAAAGAACTGGATTGTAATTAACTAGAAAATAAGCCCTTGATCTTGGTGCTATATTGGGCAGAGATCCAGTCTGAAAATTTATGTAGGGACTCTATAAATGATTTGAAAATAATAAAACACAGTTTCAAATTTTCATGAGAGTCACAAGAAAATAACAAGAACAAAAGACTTCTGTAATTCTTAATGGTCCTCTTTATATGATTATATCCAAAATCAATATTATCTTTTCATTATTAATGCAGAGTATATATTAAAATAATGAAATAATATAGTTTCGTTCTTCAATATTTCAAGCCTCTGACTTTATGTTTTTATTGGAAGCAGGTAGCATTATAGTTTTAAGTATCAAGAATAATTAGAAAGTACAATGCCATTTTAAGTTATTATATTTTAATTCAATTCAGTAAATAGTTTTCAAGCATCTCTCTTACATAATCTAGGTACAATACCTCATGTAGAGTAAAATGGTAGGTAAAAACAATTTTTCTCCTCTAGGACCTAACAATATTTTATGGGCTTTATGCCTAGATATTAGAGCAAAGTTAAAATTCATCCTGTCTCATCACTCAGGAGGCAGAGTCAGGAGGATATTGAGTTGGAGGCCTGTCTGAGCTACATAGAAAAATCCATCTTTAAAAACAACAAAAAAAAAAATCATCCTTCTTGAATTTACAGGTAAATTTTACACACCTGTTCTAAAATTAAACATCTTTATATGCATCAATCAAGATTATATAGGATAATATCACATTTGATGATATCAGTGGCAATTTATGAAGAGAAAAATCTTTCATGATTGCACAGAGATAGTTAAGCTTCTTGAGAGGAGCAAGGATTCTTTCATGAAAGTGGAGTAATGTAGAGTGCATGAGGCAATGGAGCTCCAAATATGGGAAAAAATAGTAAGAACAAAATGAATAAAAGTGGAAAGTACACCTTATAGAACAAGTAGTTCATTTTCCCCAAAATGGTATTATATACAATGGAGTAATGAGACTACAGAATAACACAGTTTAAATTTATGTTAAAAAAAAAACATTGTTCTCATTCTTGACATCAAATTTGCAAATAAAAATTACTATTTCATTTCATAGATACTAGGAATCCAATTGGGGTTTAAAGGGGGAAAATAGAGTTGTATTTAGAAACCAAATTAATCCAATAACAGTAAGTACCTGTTTCTAGAATGAGGAAGTATATAGACATCAAGAACTGCCAAAAGATTATTTTAATGATCTAGAAGGTAAATAATGAAAGCTTGAATAGACTCATGTCAATAGGATTGAAAAGAAAGCCACTTATTTTTTAATGGGAGAGAAGGAATCTATCGACAAATAGCTAAATGTTGTGAGGCAAAAATGAAGATTTAAAGATAACCCTTGTTGTTGTTGCTAGGTGCCGTCAAGTTGGTATCCTACTCATAACAACACTGCATACAACAGGCAAAACACTATTGTCAGTGCTTCTCTGCTGTTCATAGGGTTTTCAATGGCCGATTGTTTTTTTGGAAGTGGGTTACCAGGCCTATTTCCCAAGCCTATAGCACCTAGTGTTCCCAGGTAGTCTCCCATCCAAGTACTAACCAGGCCTGACCTTGCTTAGCTTCCAAGATCTGACTGGATCGGATGCCACAGGGCTACTGCAGGCAAAGATAACTCTAGGGCATTTATAGTATATGACTGAGAAAATTCTGCTAATATTATACAAACTAGGAAGGCAAGAGCACATTGTGGGATAAAGATTGGTCAAGTTGATTATAAGTACTCACAGGGTATCCAGGTAGAGTTGTAGGTGAAACTATTTGAAATGCAGAAGATGAACCTAAGGATAGAGATGAGGTGAGCAGATTCCAGAATCATCTTAACAATGGTCCTAGTCGGGGTACACAGACTTACTGCCAAACCTGTATTCTACAAAATTTCATGGGTCAATAAATTTATTACAGAGCTGTCCACACATTGTTAGGTAAGTGTTAATTATGGTTTAAAGTAGAAATTATGCACACTTTCTTAATCCAGTGAATACTGCAGTATCTTTATCTGGTAGACCAAATACAGAGACAATACTATCCCTTCCTCAATTCACTTGAAGTTTGGGGTATTACTTGATTCTGAGTAACATGTTCTTGACTCTTGCCTTCACTAGCCCAATTAGCATGATTCTGAGCATTTATTTAATCTCCTTTTATATTGATAAGATGAAAATAATATAGTAATGTCTACCTTGCATACTTCTTAAATGTGCATTATTATTAAATAAGACCAAAGCAATATTTAAATGTAAGGGGTGATTATTATGTTCTCTCTATATCTCTATCTTGCATTCCCACATGAAAATTTCAGCCAATTGTATTGTGGGAACATTATATGCCAGCTTGCATGCATCAAAATGGCCAGGCTCAGGGTTTGGTAAGTTTGGTTAAACAGAAATCAAACCCAGAAATGAGGTATAGTGTTGTTGAGCTTGTATATATGGGCTATGAGAATTTGGGTAAGGTAACCCTCACAGCATGCCTCAGGTTACTCCTCAGTAAGGCTGAGATGATATCAGAACTTCTTTCCTTGGGTTGTTGTGATTACTTAGTACTCAGAAATGTTAGCTATTCTTACTTTACTGCATACAAATTTTCAGTCTTGAACTTGGATTTATAAAAAATTAAATTTTACCTCCTTGCTAAATTAACGTTAACAGCTCTACTGTCTTCATGCTACTGGTATATTTCTTATCACTTCAAAGTAATAGTCACTTCTAGTTTTAAAAATGAGTTCAATTCAGGATTTTGACTCAATTAAAGTTCTCATGCCCCTCCTCTCTGCATTTCCTCATCTTTGGTGCCTGATGACAAACCTGGCATCAGGTCACAAGTGTCTGATCCACATGTGCATACCCTCTATCTTTGTTACTCTCCATGGTTGTTAGCATATTAATCCTGATACTCATCATTATGTCCTGGCACCTGTTGCTAGCATCTGTGACCTTTGTGTTCACTGGTCAAGACACTCAAATGACGTGTCTTTGTTGTACTGATCTCACCGATTGCCTAAGTTATGCCACCATAACACATAACACGCAGCTCACAGCAGTTTATAACAACAAAGATTTATTTCTTACTCTGGCTATATATTTACTAAAGGTCAGTAGTAGTTCTGCCCAATGCCAATCTTTATTCCAGATATACTCTGAAAAAGTGACTCCTACCCAAGACCTAGCTAATCTCACAGTAGAAGGAAAAGAGAGATGATGGAGCTACATAATGGATCTTAAAATTCCCACTGGAAAGTGGTTATATCACATAAATTCACATGTCACTAACCAGAGGAAGTCACAAGGCCAAATACAATTCAGTGGGGCAGTATAGTATAATCTTCACTCAAGGAGGAACAACAAATATTTTTTTAAAAAAATAATGTAATTTACCCTAACAGTCCAGATCACTTTGTGACATAAGCAAATCCCTCTCAGGTAGCCCCATGCACTTTTCCTGTACAACACCAAGCAGGGCAGGGCAAGCAGAACGCTGGTGCTGCCTCCATTCCATCTGTCTAGATACATCAGAGTATGGAACTAAATTGGGAGCAGGGAGGGAAATACACAGCTTCCTGATGTTAGATCTTCAAATACTTGTCAAGTTCAGTGTCTAACAGAATTAGTTCTGAGCATAGGTAGATACTCTGAATGAGCCTTCCCATAACATTTGCAAGGCCCGAGGCAAGAGTACAAATGGAGACTCACATATTATATGTCTAAACATTTGGAAATTATATGACATGCTACAAAACCATCATATAAAATATGCTCCAGATTTCCCCTTTGACAAATAAATCTTCATTAAGACGTGGAAGTTTAGTTTCTCATCAGAACACGACAGAGCAGAGAGAGCCTGCCTAGCCCCAGGACTCAGGCCCATTTTGATAAGTCTTCTCTTTCTGTCTCCAACTCTCTGACACATTCAAAGAACCTTTGTGTCCTTACGTTAGCACATTATCCATAACGTCCCCTCTAGGTCTGTGCTTACCAATAATCTCCCACAGTAGGGGAAAAGGCTAACACAGTCTTTAGAAACCAGTTCAGTGACATTTAGGCTAGAAATTCAAGACTCCCGAGTCTTATACCATGGTCTAAAAGAGGCCATGGTGGATCTGGGTGAGCAAAACACTTTAGACCTAGGACCCCTCATCTATGTGGGGAAATGTGCCCAAATGAGGGTCAAAAGGGCATATAGCAGGGAAACCATTGACTATGATCTAAGTAGCACAGAAGGATAAGTTACATCTACATCAAAGTATCCCCCACATGTCCATCAACTTGTCATGCTGTGGGGCCTTACATGTTCCCATGATGCTGAAATCTATGCCACTGGTATTTCAGATACTAGCAGGGCCAGCTATGGTAGACAAGTTTCAACGGAGCTTCCAGACTAAAAAAACTAGTGAGAAGGACCCAACAGCCCACTTCAGAAACAATTAGCCATTAAAAACCCTATGAATTACAGAAAAGCACTGTCAAATATAGTGCCAGAGAATGAGCCCCCCCACACCAGGAAGGCATCCAAAAGACAACCAGGGAATATTTGCCTCTATAAAATAGAGTCAGCCTTTATGATGGGAATGGAGTAAAGTCCCTGGGACCTCCATTTGCTGATGTGGTATGACTCAAAATGAGAAGAAACACAGTGGCTGCAAGAATGCACTCAAACATCAAAAAAGGTCATGTGCATGGCACAGTGATAGGCACTGTTTCACAGTATTATACATAGGGTCACTATGAGTCAAACCAGACCTGACATCACCTAACAACAACATGTCAAAGTATATTTCCACAAATCTGTGCATGTCTGCAATAGAACCCAGCCATAAACTGAGTTCAAAAGATCATTTTTAAGGCTCTCTGTGCTCTCATTTCTGTTCAGTTCTAGGCACTGATTCCATTATGATTGGCCTCACTATTTCTGAGGGAAGGTGTTTTAAGTAATCTCTCCCTATCCATTTTACAAAAATTCATATTGATTTCTGGGGGAAATTCCCTAGAATTTTTTCATGATGAATCATTTCTTTTAATACTTTCTCTCTCTCTCTCTCTCTCTCTCTCTCTCTCTCTCTCTCTCTCTCTCTCCTTTCTTTGTCTTTGCATTTGTAGACAGGACCTCACTGTAACCCAAGCTGTCCTCAAACACACTGATATAGCCTCCACTGGCTTCAAACTTTCAATTCTCCTGTCTCTCAAGAGCTGGGATTACAGACATGAGCCACCATGCTTATCCCCCTTTAATACTACTTTTAAAAAGACATCGTTACTTACAAAAGTGTGCATTCTTTTAAGACTTCTATATCTACTATGTAAAATAATGTCTGTTTTTGTAAACTCAGAACAAATTGACTTTGTCTTAGAATATGATACTAACTGACAAGGATGTCTATGTCAGTATGATGAATCATGAGTGACTTATGTTTCTTCCTTGGCATGATCCCTGTTATGTGAAAAGGGAGATACCTTTTGTACATTGTTGGTCAAAATTCAAGAGCTTTACATACGGCCAGGACAAAAAAAGTTTAGTTCTGAATGAAATTAAATGAGATGCCAACTATGGCTTCGCTAGGACCGAACCTTTGAGTTCTCTGCTCCCACCACTTCCACCACATGCCATACCATGTGTTAAAGGAGTAAGTGGCATATCTGATTAAGCTGGAAAGTCCTTCTTAGGAAAACAGGCTAAATTGCTTGAGAAATGTGAGTTATGACATGAGTTAGAATTTTGCTTGGTATAAGAATACCCACTTTTTCAATTGCTTGTCACTCACTACCAAAGTAGTTTTTTAAAAAAATGCCAATTTGCTTTATTTCATGTGTACTTAATTTTTTTATTCTCAAACAAGAAAAATATGAAGCAGAAAGCCTCACATGTAACCAAGCTGAAACAAGAAAGACGATTACTTTTCCCTAATGAAATGTTCTATTTCCTTAGTTTGCTGTTTCATTAATTTTCCAACTTCATTTTATGCTGATCTAGATTTTAGTAGTTTTCCCTGAACACAACTTGAACAGAAGATGTTTGGATTAATTTAAAAAGAAAAAATTGTGTATCTGCTGTGTGGGAGAGAGTTTTGTATGAGCTGGTAACTGTAGAAGGCAATTCAGGTTTCTCTGCCACAGAACTTTCATTTTAGAGCAAGAAAGGGGGTAAATTAAAACAGGCAAAAGAAGTAATAGTTAAAGCCAGTGGTAATCATGACCCAGAAAATCACAAAATAGAGAATGATGACTAGGAGACAAATAACTTGTAGGAAGTCCTCCCTGAAGAAGTGGGATTTGAGCTGAGAACTTATAAATGGGAAGATGAAATAAAACGTGTAAATATTTTCAGGGAAGCTTAGACACCAGAATCAGCACTAGGCCCAAGAAAGGACCGTGTTTGGAGTGTTGCAAGCTTGGAAAGAAAGTTACTGTGATGAGAACATAATCAACAAGGGAAGAGTGATAGAAAATGCAGATAATTAGCCAAGGATCAACTTAATTAGAGTATTCCATACTGTGATAAGGTAAATTGCATTTTATTATTAGTAGGAAGTCTCTGGAAGATTTAAAACAGAGACATAATGTGATCCCACAGATACTTTCAGAAGACTAGTTTGGTTGCTCAGTGTGGAATGCATTTTGAGTTTAGAGCATAAGGCTGGTGAGGATGACAGAGGAGGGAAGAATGATAGCAGGGAGCCCTTTAGAATGTGATGATAGCTCCCTGCTTGGATTCATTTCTGACTTTGGGTCTTTCTAGATAGAGATAGAAAAATAAGACATCATCCATTCTTATATTCACATACTTTTCTCTTTGGCCTTTTACCTGGGTTCCTAGCTTGTGCCTCACCCTCCTTCCTTCTTGGTCTCTCTTCACTTTACTTTTTTCCGTTGGTCTCTTTTCCTCATATATCACAGAATCACTTATATTTCCTACAATATTCAGTGCTCTTCCCTTGACCCCCTGTGTAAAGAAATGGGCAAGATTTTCCTGCTGGTGAAAACACGTAGCTATGCCCTGAAGTTCAAGATGGGTGGCAGTATTTGCAAAAGCTAAGTACTATTTTACAGAAGCTGCTAAAGAGTCGAAAGCAAACCTGTGATTCAGTAATTTTAAATAATGGGCACATACAGTTTGGTTTTGCCTCTTTTAGGCCCTGCCATTGTAACTTTTAAATTATAATTGATGAGAAAACCAACTTCATTGACATGAAACCAACAAAAAGGAAATTCCTGCAGGCTATGAAAAAGCCAAGACATTTCCTGATCCCCCCAGCTTATTGGATCCTGGCAGTTGAGTTGTTGTTTTGTTGGTAGGTACCGTCAAGTTGGTATCCGACTCATAGCGACCCTCATAGGGTTTTCAATGGCTGAGTCTTTCGGGGTTGCCTCGGGAATGGATTGTCAGGTCCTTCTCCCATTTTTGCGGTGCTGGGAATTGAACTCGGGAGCTCAGAGACTGCAGTGCAGTGCTCTACCAACTGAGCTAAATCCCAGCCAGGCAGTTGAGTAGCATTACAGAATTTAAAATTTGCATGATCTTCTATTTAGCTTTATGCCCTTATCATGCATCTCCAGTCTAATTTCTGCAACATCACTTTTGTTGTAAGTTATTAATCTTTTTTAGTGGCATTGGTTTAGTCAGCAACTTCTTTGTTATTAAAATGCTCTCAAAATGTAGTGACTCATGGGTGCTCTTTCATTTCATTCCTGGCTGAGGTTATCAGCCTTCCACTCTGGTTGAGTTCCAGTAGGGGTCAACTCATGAACAAGTTGTGGAAAAATAAAAGTCCTCTGGATTTAGTGCTTGAGGAAGGTAGTTTCCATTTATAGGAGGTAATGGATGATTGCCACATTTCTTTTCTTCAAAATCTCAGGACTGTTATATTCAGTGCTTTCAAGGGATGGGTGTTCACACAGAAATGAGATTGTTGTTTAGACTGAAAAGAGTCACAAATAGAAAGGACAGTGCCATGTTCTCCAACAGATGTTCTCTCTGGCTCAGAGCTTTTGTCTATCAAATTATTGAAAGGAACATTTGTAACATCATGCATCAGTAAGCAATAATAAAAAATAGGCTATCTCTATGAAAATTTTTTGTACTTAGAACTAAACTAACATATATAGATAGATAAGTGCCATAAATTGTATAATTTCTTAAAATATTTCCAAATTTTGTTAGGCCCCTCTCATACCAGTCTCCTTTTCTTCCAACAGCTTCCTTTCTTCTTGCTTATTCTTGAGTCCAGATAGCCAAGTATTCTCTTTATTTTCTCTAGGAGATATTGCCTTGGTTTTAAATTTAGCTACAGGTAATTTATTATATGTCAGCCTATGCATCAGATATAAACTATACATGATTAATATTCTGCAGCCCACATCAGCATTGTGCCTATTCCTTAACCAAATCTCAGATCTAGAAAACTGTGGTATTTGGCTTCTATGGCTGACGATGTAAAATTTAATGCCAATATAGAAGTAGGATAAATATCAATTCTACTCTATTTTAATGAAATAGTTTCCCACTTTCCAGATGAATTAATACATTGGAAAATTATGGATACTGACTGTAGACTCTGGGTCAGTTTGCTTCAACCATTATTTCTAATCTAGCTCATGTTTTGTAATAAATGACTTTAACAGAAGAAAATTAGTGCTTGCTATCAAATGCAAACTCTTTAAAAAATTGAACTAGGCTAGGCTAGAATTGTACCATGTTCACAAACAAACCTAAAAATTCAATGTCTTCAAACAATAAAAACTTATTATTTGTTCATGGTATTGGCTACTGAATCAGGCAAGATCATCTTGCTTGTTACATTCAGTAGAGCTTCAAGATGAATAAGATCTACCCTTTCCAGCATTGCCATTTGCTGAGCTCAGGAAAAAAGGAGCTCTTACAGCAGTAATTAAAATCTTCTAACCCAAGAATGGATATGCTCACAACTCATTGGCTAGACATAGTCAGGTGGCCATAAGGTCCAGGGAGGGGCAATGGAGTTGCATGCCAATTGCAAGTATAATCCTATAAGTGTCCTGAAGGAGAGACAACCAGAACTATTTTGAGAAACATCCTAATGATTACCACAGCTGTCCACTATTGGCTTTCCCTAAAGCTTGCTGTGGACTGCTCCACTGAGTTTCAAATACATGATTTCTTTCCAACAAGTTAGCCTAAGGAATCAATCCCTGGGTGGAAACTAGAAAATACAAGGCTACTGAGCCACAGAAGGGGAAAGAAGAGCATCACATTCACCCCTGTGCCTCACACTCCTATCAGTTAGAAAATATAGTGTGATATTGGTCATTGGTCTGGGTCTCTTTCCTGATGCACACAGAATAGCAACTCTGAAGTGACTCACTCAGGGAGACAGCATTTTGTTGCACTCTGTCTCTGAGATTTCCTCTGGGAGAACTGAGTTTATCTGGCACTTTCCTGGCATCCTTGGACATCTGCTTCTCTGGGAAATATTTCCACACCAGCAAATCAAAAACCATTAATAATCATTCACTTAGAAGATGAAGCAGATTGAAAAAAAAAATTCTGAATCATGCCTTGGCTTTGCTCAAGGGAATTCCCTTGGCTCAATCCCAAACATCCTGTTAGTTTCCTCAGATTTCACCAGAAAAATGTTACCCATCATTTCCACTACACTGTCTGTTGAGCAGATGTGTCTACAGGCACCATGGATCTGCTGTTTTACATATACTCCCCAGGACAGAAGCTTGCACTTGTTGCTACTTAGTATATTAGAATTTGGCTAAACCTTTTTCTTTCTTTTTTTAACAGTTTTTTTGAGTTATAATTTACCTGAATTAAATTAAATATATTTAAAGTGTAAAATATAGTGTGATTAACTTGCATAAATACCAGTGAAACAATCAATATAATCACAGAGTGTGCTCATCACTCTCAAAGATTTCCTATTTTCCCACCTTCTGAAGATTTTTAACTGATACCTAATATGTGTACATATTTATGAGGTACAATAAGATCATTATATGTATACAATATATCCGCCTCATGTCAGCTTGCTATACTGTGGGGGCTTCTGTGTTGTTGTGATGCTGAAAGCTATGTCACCGGTATTACAGATACCAAAAGGGTCACCCATGGTGGACAGATTTCAGCTGAGTTTCCAGATTAAGACAGACTAGGGAGGACAGGGTTAACCCACTCCTAAAACAATTAGCCTTTGAAAACCCAATGAATACTAGAGAAACACTATCAGATACTGTGCCAGAAAATGAGTCCCCAGGTTTGAAGGCACTCAAAAGATGACTGGGGTAGAATTGCCTCTTCAAAGTAGAATCAACCTTAATGATGAGAATGGTATAAAGCCCTGAGGACCTCCATTTGCTGATGTGGCATGACTGAAAATGAGGAGGAACAATTGTAAACATCCTTTGATCACTAGAACATTGAATGCGCATTGTATGAATCTAGGAAAACTAGAAATCATCAAAAGGGAAATGAGACACATAAACATTGACATTCTAGGCATCGGTGAACTAAAATGGACTGGCATTGGCCATTTGGAGTCATATAATCATATGGTTTACTATACCAGGAATGACAAATTAAAAAGAAAGGGGATTGCATACATCATCAAAAAAGGCATTGAAAGATCTGTGCTGAAGTACAATGCTGTCATATATTCATATACCTACAAAGAAGGCCAGTTAATAAGACTAATTTTCAAATTTATGCACCAACTACTAAGGCTACCAATGAAGATAGGGAAGATTTTTACCAGCTTCTCCAATCTGAAATAGATCAAATATGCAATCAGGATGTACTGATAATTACTGGTGACTGAAATGCAAAAGTTGGAAACAAAGAGGAAGGCTCAGTAGTTGGAAAACATGGTATTGGTGACAGAAACAATGCTGGAGATTACATGGCAAAATTTTGTCAGACCAATGACATTTTCATTGCAAACACATTTTTTTCACTAACATAAATGATGACAATGCACATGGAATTCACCAGATGGAACATACAGGAAAAAAACTGACTACATTTGTGGAAAGAAATGATGATAAAGCTCAATATCAAAAATCAGAACAAGACCAGGTACTGATTGTGGATCAGACCATCAACTGCTCATATTCAGGTTTGAACTGAAAAAGAAGAAAATCAGAACAACTGTGCAAGAGCCAAGGTATGGCCTTGAGTATATCCCACCTGAGTTTAGTGACCACCTCAAAAATAGGCTTGATGCCTTAGACACTAATGATGGAAGGCCAGACAAGTTGTGCATGACATCAAAGACATTATTCATGAAGAAAAGAAAAGGTTATGAGAGAGAGTGTGCCATTAGAAACCTGGAGCTTTGTTCTAGTAGGAAGAGAAAATTATCATGTACACAGAACTTGGCCACCAGGAAACCCATCAGCAATTCCTCCAGCATGACATGGACTGTACAGATAGTAGAGAGAGATTAGGGGATGAAAAGATTGTAATCCAAAGTGCAGAAGCACTAGGGAAATGCCACGGACAATCCCCCATCACACGGATCACAGAGCCTAGAGAACATATAGCCCAGGGAAAATTTCACTTGGGCACCTAGAGCTCAGATCCACTGCAGAGTGCAGCTCTGGCATCCAGCCAACATCCTGTGGATAAGACACTAGCAGCACTTTCCACAGAGAAAAATTAGTGAATGAGTGCAGGAGGGCAAATGTCTGCCATTTGCCTGCCATGGAGGTCCTGGCTATGCAGTTTGCAATAGGAGAGCAGTGAAGCCCGAGTCCAGCATGGAAGCACAGGCCTCAGATCCACTCGGGTGACACAATATCATCCCACCCACTGTAACTTGGGATCAGCTAGTGAGCTCAGCAGGGGTTGGAATGCACAAGAGGGCAGGGCACTGGGCACTGTCTAGCCATCTGCTGCCTCTATTTGGGCTGTGCTCTCTGAGCTGATGAATTCTGTGTGGGAGGCAGAACTCTTGGAAGGACTGCAGGGGAAGTGCTGCCTCCCTGCCAATGCAGCACAGACAATGCACCCCACAGGGCGGGACACCAAGAGCACTCTAGAACCCTGTCCAGCCTGAGAGACCAGCATAGACTTTCCACTGTCATCCCCCACTAGAAGGACACTGGACAGAAACCCCTACTCCCAGACCTGCGGCTTTCAGCAAGAGATTATGTAGGGAAAATCCCTTTCCTTGTGGAAGAACTGAGAAATCTCAAAATAAAGCTGTCATCCCTGCTTAGGAAATTTTACACAAGAGAATACTGAAAATGGGACTATAGAAGGAGGAACCAGTAGGGATGCCCCTGAGCAATGACCCATCAGGGCTTCCCTTAACAGCAGCAGGCAAGAAGGAGATACTGTGGAACACCTGGAAAGGATTCTCCTCTAAGGGAAGTGAGGTGGGGTCCTCTCAGGGGATTTATGGTTGCTGCTGGTAGGAGCGAAGGTGATTAAAAAGTATCAAGGAAGATCAAAAGTGAGACTGTGAAGGTGTGCTTGTGAGGCACCTGTCCTGTTTTTTCTTTCTTTTCTTTTGATTGTTGTTGAGCTTTATTATATCTTTCTTTTTTCTTTTTTCCTTTTTTTATTTTTTATCATGTTTTTATTATTTTTAATTTCAGTATACCTCACTTCCTCATTTTCCTTTGTTTTTCTTTTTATGATTTTTTCTTTATTTTCTTTCTCCCCCATCTCCTCTCACTCTACCTCTCCCAGTAGAGAAGTAGAGATAGCTGCCACCCTGACCCCAAGCCCATTGGAACTGCAAACTGGAGAGTGGAAAACAGAGGGGTGGAGAGTCCAGGGCATGGTGAAAAGTGACCTAAACTGATGGCTCCCTGAACCTAGGAGAACTTATCCAGAACAAGACTCATCTGGGATCAGGTAGAGCTTGTGACTTAGAGTAATAGTGCCATAGACTGAGCAATCTAAGACACACAGTTTAGGCTGTAGACCAATCGGGGCTGGGAATTCAGGGGACAGACAGAAACAGAGGGGGACAGTGCTCAGTACAGAGTTTGCAGCAGAACCTACATATTGGGCACTGAGGCTGAAAAGTATAGGGCAGGGAAATGAGGGAAAAGCATCAGTGACTCATCATGACCCAGACTTAAAGGAATACTAGAAGGAGAATCTCTTTATACATGGAGGAGATGGAACCTAACTCCCAGACCAAGCAATGGGTAAGCCTCAGCAGAAAAACACATGAAACATGAAAGGACATGCTGGATGGGAAGACCCCATAGACCAAAGTCTTTCAACAAATAATATCAAGCAATTTCAATTTCTGGAGATATCAAAATCAGAATTCAGAACCTTGTTTATAAATATGCTAAGAGACATCAAAGACAGCACCGCCAGTTCTCTTTAAATATTGGATAAGAAGGTATCGCATTTGGAGACCAAATTCTCCAAAGAAATAGGAAATTTTTTTTTTAAATCCAAGCAGCAATCCTTGAGGTACAAGGCAAGCTGGATGAAATAAACATCTTGGTAGAATCTTCAGTAGCCAGACTAGATGAAGCTGAACAGAGTATTTCATGTACAGAGGAAGAAGTACAAGATATTAGTTACTCACAAGCCAAGAGGGAAAGAATGATGAAACAATATCAAGAAGATTTCAGACAAAATGAAAGAGTGAAACCTAAGAATTCAGAGAGTCCATGAAGGAGCAGAAAATAACATGAGAGGATTAGGACACTTATTCCAAGAAATACTGGATAAAAATTTTCCAAATCTAAGGCAAGAAATGGATATCTATACAACTGAATCATTCAGCACCCCAGAGTAGACCAAAAAAGATCATCCCCATGACATATCACAATCAGAATTCTGAACTTAGAGTGCAAAGAAGCCATTCTGAAAGCAGCAAGGGAAAAGAATCAACACACCTACAAAGGCAAATCTGTTAGAATAACAGTGGACTTCTCCATATCAACACCGAAGCGTAGAAATGCTTGGACAGACATCATCCAAGTTTGGAAAAAGAAGAACTTCCAAGCAAGACTACATTATCCAGTGAAGTTATCTTTTAAAATAGATGTTGGGTACAAGACATTCCATTATATTGCCCTGTTCAAATGATTTGAAGCCACCAAGCCAGCATTGTAGAGGATCCCCAAACAACTACCACATACAGGGGATGTAAAACAACCCCACATAGAAGATCAAGGAAATGAACAATTAACATGAGAGGAAATTAAGAAAGAAATAAGATAAATATGAATCAAGAACCAGTAATAAGTACTGATTAAATACCTAATAATAAACACCTCTCAATTACTCTCAATGTAAATGGTCTTATCTCACCAATGGAGAGACATAGACTGGCCAATTGGATGCAAAAACATAAACCCTCAATATGTACGATTCAAGAGATTCACCTAACCCACAAAGACTGTAAAAGTTTGAGAATTAAGGGTTGGAAAAGAATATATCAAATAGGAGGAAAACATAAAAAAGCAAGAGCCATGATACTAATTTCAGATGGATTAGATTTCAATCCAAAGCAAATTACAAGAGACAAAGAGGGACATTACATATTACTAAATGGAACAATCAACTAGGAACCAATAATGTTACTTAATACATATTCTTCAAACGCAGGGGCACCAACTTCATAAAACTAACTTTATTGGAAATAAAAGAACATACTGAACCAGACACAATTATGGGAGATTTCAATACTCCACTTTTGCCAAGACAAGGTCATCAGAACAAAAAAACCAACAGAGGAACAATGAGCTTAATTTGTATCTTAGACCAACTGGAACTTACAGGTATCTACAGAATAATCCATCCATCTGATAAGGAATATACATCCTTCTCAGTACCACATGAAACTTTTTCTAAGATAGACCACATTTTAGAACACAAAAATAGCCTCAACAAATACATGATGATATAATGAAAAAGGAACACAGCATTTAGTATGAGTTGTACCTCAACATCAACAAAACAAAAATCCTTACAACTGTGTCAGGACACATTTCATCATAAATTGAGAAAAGACTGAGGATCTCCAAGATTTTGCTTTACTTGGTTCTACAATCAACACCCATAGTATCAGCAGTCAAGAAATCAAAAGACACATTTCATTGGGAAAAGCTGTTACAAAAGACATCCTTAAAGTGTTGAAAAGTAAAGACATTACTTTGTAGACAAACATGCACCTGACTCATGCCATGGCATTTTCAGTCACATCATATGTTTGTGAAAGCTGGGCATGGAATAAGGGAGATAGGAGAAAAATTCGTACTTTTGAATTATGGTACTGGAGAAGAATATTAATATACCATGGACTATCAAAAGAACCAACAGCTCTCTCCTAGAAGTAGTACAAATAGAGTGTTCCTTGCAAGCAAGGATGTCTAGACTATGTCTTATGTATTTTGGACACATTGTCAGGAAGGACCAATCCCTGGAGAAGGACATTATGTCTGGGAGATGGCAGGTCAACAACAACAACAACAAAAAAGACCTTCACCTAGATGGATTGACACATTGTCTGCGACAATGGGCTTAAACATAAAAAAGACTGTGTGCCTGGCACAGAATCATGGGGGTGTTTTGTTCTGTTGCACATAGAGTCACTCTGAGTTAGACCCAATTCGACCGCCTCTAACAACAGTACAATATGTTATGATCAAGTCAGGGTAATTAGCATTGCCATCTTAAACAATTTTCATTTTATGCATTGGGAACTTTTGGATTCTTCTTTTGTAATTATTTTGAAATATATAAAGTCATTACCCTATTGTGCTAACTATACTATGATTTCTCCTTTGTTTAGTATGTATTATCTACCATGTCTCTATCCTTCCTCCGACCTACTCTTCCTAGCCTCTAACTGCTACTATTCTATTCTGTTCTAGTCTAAGAGACCAAAACTTTTAGCTTCCACACATAAGTGAGATCATGTGGCATTTTTTTTTCCTATACCTCATTTATTTCACTTAACATCATGTCTTCCAGGTGATTTTCTTTGGGCTAATATTCTTTCATACTTTGTTGTTGTTAGGTGCTGTTGAATTGGTGTCTGACTCATAGCGAGCCTATGTACAATCAGACAAAACACTATTGTTATGCTTCTCTATTCATAGGGTTTTCGATAGCTTATTGTTTTTTGGGAGTGGGTTGCCAAGTCCTTCTCCCAAGCCTACAGCACCTGGTGTACCCAGGTGGTCTCTAATCCAAGTACTAACCAGGTTTGACCTTGCTTAGTCTCCAAGATCTGACAGGATTGGACACCACAGTGATATGCCTGCAGGCCTATTGTGCATGTATATACCATATTATCTATATACACAAATTAGATATCTTGACTGATTATGAATAGTGGTACAATAAACATGCACGAAGGTATCTCGTCAACACACTGGATATGTATAGAGTCTTAATATTGATACATCATAGGGTAGTTCTATTTTTAGCTTTTTGAGGAGCCTCCATATTATTTCCCATAATGGCTGTACTTATTTACATTCCATTTAAAAGTATGTAAGAATCCCCCCTTTTTAAATTTCTCTCTCTGACCCTTCCCTTCTCCTATTCTCAAGTAATAAATGGTCATCTTTCTTTTTTATTTTTATTTTTTTCTAGAATTTTATTTTTATTTCCTAGAATTGTATTTAAAAGGATTAACAGAATATATTCCTTATTGTGTAACTGATTCCTTTCACTCCATGTTACAATGTGTATCAGAAGTTCGTTACTTTTCACTGGTGAAGAGTAATCCATTCAATGAATATCTCATAATCTGTTTAGCCACTCATGTGTCAATAACCATACATATTGTTTTCTTTTTTATTCTACAAATAAATCTTCTATGGACATTTGTCTACAAGTGTTTATATGGGCATATGCTTTCCATTCTCCTGGGTAAAGACCTAGAGAGGAATTAATAAATCATATATGTTAAAACTTTTAAGAAATTGTAAAACTGTTCACCAAAGTGCTTTACCATATCATATTCTCAAAAACATTGAGAAGTCCAGTTTCTATACTTTCTCTCCCAATAGTTAATATTGTCTATCTTTTCCATTTTAATCAATATGGTGTGATATTTCCATACAGTCTTGATATATATTTCTCTAATGACTAATAATAGTGAATATCTTTTCATATGCTTATTTGCAACCTCTATATTATTTTATGGGCTGGGATTTAGCTCAGTGGGTAGAGTGCCGCTCTGCAATCTCTGAGGTCCTGGGTTCAATTCCCAGCACCGCAAAAAATGGGAGAAGGATGTAGCAATCCATCCCCAAGGCCATCCTGAAAGAATCAACTATTGAAATGCTTATGAGGGTTGCTATGAGTTGGACAGGACTCAATAGCACCTACCAAACAACAAACCAAAATATTATTTTATAGTGAAGGTATCTCTTCAAATCTTTTACTTATTTTTATTTGAAAATTTGTTTTTTAATAGCACCTAAAAATGACAATTTGTTTTCTTACTGGGATTTTTTATTAAAAATTGTTTGCTTTTGAGATAATTACAAAATTATACAAACGTGTTGAAGAACTATACAAAGACATAGTTGTTTTCAACCATTTGAAAGGGAAAGTACCAACCTGATGGCACATAACATATATAATTCCTGTAAATGTTAATCTGTATTTCCTACAAATCTGCAGACCTTACATACCCACATTACAACCATCAAATCCAGGAAATTAACTGTTGTACACTATTACCATTTACCATTCACACTCTGGCCCAGTAAGTCTTGCCTGTTGTTCCAATCACAAAAGTCTAGTTCAGGATCTTAGGTTGCATTTGTCATGTCTCTTTACTTTCATTTAGATTGCAACATTTTTCATTCTTTTTAAAAATTTTAGGATCTTAGAAATTCTTTCAATTTAGGTTTAAATTCTGTTGTGCATTTTATAGGAATATCACAGCTCACTTCATTTTTTTATTTAAAAATTCTTATTGAGGTATAATTCACATTAAACTGCTCATATTTATAGTACACAATTTGAAATGAATTGCCCCCTGGATACAATGTCATCACAATTAAAATAAACGTATCTACAACTGTCACCAAAATATCTTGGAACTCTGTTATCCCTCCCTTCAAACTTCTTCTCTTATCTTCTGACAATGAATGAACTGCTCTCCATCACTATAGATTAGTTGACATTTTCTAAAATTTTATACAAATATAATCATACAGTATGCACCATTTTTATCTGGCTTATTTTAGTTGGCATAATTATTTTAAGATTCATCCACTTTGTAACTATATCAATATTTAGTTAATTTTACTTTTATGGAGTACTTTATTTCGTGATATACCAGTTGTTGGAAACTGTTGATGGACATTTGGGTTGCTTCCAGTTTTTGACTGTTAAAATAAGCCTGCTATGAAAATGCTTGCACAAGTCTTTGTGTGGACATATGCTTTCACTTCTCTTGGGAAAATACCTTGGCATGGAATAGCTGGATCATATGGTAACTGTATATTTAACGTTTTAAAAAATTGCCAGATACTTTTCCAAAGTGGTTGTGCCATTTTACAACCATCAGCATCAGGTGAGAGATCCATTTTGTTTACTTCCTCACCAGCACTTGGTAGGGACTTACTTGTGAATTTTAGCCATTGTAAGAGGCATTTAGTGGTACCTCATCATAGTCCAGTTAGCATTTCTCTAATGACTAGTAATGGTGAGAGTTTCTTCATGTGTTTATTTGTCACCTGTATCTCATCAATCAGTGAAAAGATGCTTTGGAAGAAGCAAAATTTCAGTGCTATATCCATAATAAAATCTGTGACTATCACAGTTCCCTATCCCTTCCTTCCTGCTTTTTCATCCTTCTTTCTTCCTTTATTTTCTTTAATTTTTCTTTTCTTTTCTTTCCTTTTTTTTTCCTTCCTTCTTTTCTCTCTTTTCTTTTGTCTTTCCGAAGAGTGTTCAAAAATTGCACCTGGTTTTTCTCCTACTAATCATTCGCAGTACTTGCCTCTGTATTAAATCATTGAAAAGCTGGTGCATCCTTCTTTTGGAGCTCTTCAAAGTCATAGTTATTCAAACATATAAAGACTTGAATGTCTCCCCCACAATACTTTTGGTGGATTGTTATGGTTTGTTGTTCTTATTGGCTTGTTTGTTTTCTTATCTATCCAAAGCTTAGTATTCAGGAGCAGGCTATGGTCTTGGACATACAAAACTAATGACAATTCTTCCTGTGTGTTTTGTTGCCTTTTATTTCCCCTCCAGTGTAAGTTTTTTCAGTTAGGTATTTATTAAGTTTCTTAGAGGCATTAAATTTCATGAAAATATAGAGAAGTGATTCTGGAAATAAAGTATCTAGCTAACATTTTATATACCTTAGGATATAAATGGTAATATATTAAATATGAACAAAACTGTTTCCACTTTGTCCTTGTCACATAGCTAAACTACAATCTCAGTTGTCCCTTTTAAATGAGTAAGGCAATGTGACTGAGTTCTGGCCAATTGAACAGAAATAGATGTACTATATGCCACATCCAGATCTGCTCATCAAAACCTATTCCTTATGACTTTCAGCATTCATTCACCTTCCTGGATGACCTTGTTACAAGTATTGAAGATGATGGATTATCAAAATGGAATGAGACTGGCTACTTTAACCACCATTTGGAATAGAACCACACATGGATCTGGAACACCAACTTGTTAGATTATGTGAAATTTTCCATTGCCTAAGCCACTGATATCTGAAGTTTTTCCTATTACAGTAACTAACACTAAGCTTATTAATACCAAAGTCATTAGGGTTAGAAATATATTCCAATAATAAGGCTTTTGCATTTTTCTACTGGTACTTCTTTCTCTTTTTTGGACTTCAGGTTTCAAGCCTTTGATGGAATGCTGAAGCCCACTGAGACAACAGTGGTTGGAGTTTAATTGAAAGGCATAACTACTGTGCAATAGTCCTTTTAATCAAGATGTTAAAAGGAAACTTTATTAAACCATGATGGAATATATAAAATTAAGATGTAATGCATTTTAAATATATTAGCTCAAATTATAAAATATTAAATTAAGATTTAATATATTAAGTTAAACACAGATTAAACTAGATTGAAAAAATGCTTTAAAAAATCTCAAATACACCAGAGAAATCATTAACCATTTTATTTAAAAGTGAAAATCCAGTAAGTATCAGAGCAGTGATAGAGGGACTTTGAGGGGAACCTAGATAGACTGGGTATAGAGCAATTGCTCTGCTGGGTAAATGAGACTATCAAAGGAGAAGCTTATATGAGGGCCAGGATTGAAGATAGTAAGAACAAATGGTAGTTACCCTGAATCCGTCCATTCTGATGAGACATTAATAGCAATGATGTTAAGCACATGGCTCCTTTGTTTAGAGCCACTACCTCTTCCCACACTACACATAATTTTTTTTTAGGTGATTGTGTTGTTTGTGCTTGTTTTTTTCCTTAGACAAGTTGGCTCTCTACTGATACAGACCTTTGGGTCTACCTGGAGACTTCACAGGTGAAAAAAAATGTAAACAACAAAGTAACTTAAAAGAAGGAGTTTGTTAGGTGCTGTAGAGTTGGATCTGACTCATAGAGATTCTATGTACAAAAGGACAGAACACTCCCTGATTCTGTGCCAGGCACACAATCTTTTTTTTATATTTAAGCCCATTGTCTGCAGTCACTGTGTCAAGGGGAAGGAAGAAATAATTCTTTAAGACTCCATTTTGTTCCTGTTCAACTGTGAGGAAAAATAAATGCTCTTTCCATTACTGCAGTGTTACTACTTTTGTAGTCCAGCACATGTACACACACACAGTGCTGCATTAATGGAAAGAGCGTGGGTTTGGAGTAAGATAAAGCCTTGAGGCTGGTTACATCACTTTCTGGCTCTTTACTCCCTGGAAAACCTCTTATCTTCTCTGACTTGTAATTCCCGCACTTGTATAACTGGAAAATAATACTTTTCTTATAAGGCCATTGTACAAATTGGATGAGATAACAGTTATTTAAAGGGTTTTGTACCAATACTTATTAAATTCAATACAAAGACATATTTGGATTTATTTATCCTTAGAGTGATGTCAGGCAACTTCCCCAGAGGACATGTTACTATGCATAATTGCTAGGAATTAAAGTACAAAAATGATACTAATAAGAATAATTATTATTATTAGTTTAGCAGTTACCATTTATTAAGCACTAAATGATGTGAGACACAATGATAAATACATTGCCTGAAATAATCTCTTTGAGCATCTGAACAACTTATTAAGTAAGCACTATCAGTATCTTCTGACTCATAGCAACCCTCATAGGGTTTTCAATGGCTGACTGTTTCGGGATTGCCTTGGGAGTGGATTGCCACGTCCTTCTCCCATTTTTGCAGTGCTGGGAATTGAACTCGGGACCTCAGAGACTGCAGCACAGCGCTTTTTAGCTCAGTGGGTAGAGCGCTGCGCTGCAATCTCTGAGGCCCCGAGTTCAATTCCCAGCACCGCAAAAATGGGAGAAGGCCCTGGCAATCCACTCCCAAGGCAATCCCGAAACAGTCAGCCATTGAAAACCCTACGAGGGTTGCTATGAGTTGGATACCAACTCGATGGCACCTAACATCAACAATCAGTATCTTCATTTTATAGGTCAGAAATCTAAGACATAGAAGCTTAAGGAAAATGTCCAAGGCCACAAATTTTTAAGTCACAAGACTGGATTCAAACTCAGATTTGCCTATACCCTTCATCTCCCCAAGTAAATCACTCTTCATTAACATGATTAGAATATTTAGAAGGAATTACATGGAAGAATAAGAATTATAGAGCATATTGATTTTGACTCTAAACCTGCTCCCTGGCTCTTTCCTAAGTCTTAGATATTATAAGTAACAATATGGCTAATATCTATGTGGGGACATTATCAGAAAACCGTGAACTTTTAATACTGAAATAAGAAAGAGAAGTATGTCTGAGTGGTATTATAAGTGCCAGACAGGTGGATAAGTTCTGTTTTTATTTGTTCAACTTCTTTATATTCTTCAATCCATTAGTCTGACTTAAATTCCAGTTCACCAAAGGTTACCAAAGATAATTAATTATTAAATTTCAATGGTCTCTTTTATGTCCTTATTGTTTTGGGATATTGTCCTCATCTTCACAAAATTCTCTTTTCACTTGATTTCTGAAACACTGATTTTCTTTCTTTTGCTCCTTTCTCTCTGCTTGTCCCACTTTACTCTTTTCTCCATTTTCATTTTCAACAACCTGGCCACTAAATTTCAGTGCTTCTGCATTTGATAATCTCCCTGAGTTAATCATCACCAATCACAGGTACTCTATATCATAATATTGTTTTTTCTCTGGCATGCTTTATCTTGATCAAAAGTATAAATGCCTAGGCATTATTTGAATGATCATACCCATACCCATGTTTCAAAATCTATGCACAGCTAATATTTCTACCCTGACCTCCAGGTGCAAGTTTCCAACTCCCTACAGTTCATTGTGCCTGCAGCCATAGTACTGTGCCATCAGATCCTGTCAGAACTCGGAAGCTCAAAAGCTAAACAGGGTTGCACCTTGTTAGTACTTGTATAGGGGACTGCCTGGGAACACCAGGTGCTATAGGCTTGGGAAAAAAACCCAGCAACTCACTCTCAAAACACAATCAGCCCTTGAAAACCCTATACTGACAATGTAAAAAAAAATAGATCACTACAGAAAACGTTTCAACCTTAAACATAATTGGGATCCAAGGATATATAGAAAAATATTCCCACAAAAAGACGTGCAAGTGGAAGAGAGGCGTTTGATCTGGGAGTGGGACAGGGGGTGGAAGTACACAAGAGAGTAAGAGGGAACTTATCTGTGCAATGTACAATGAAATGCATATATGGAAATGTCACAATGAAATGTATGTCAGAATGAAACACATTAAGTTGTACATTAAAAATTATATATATATATATAGATAGATATGATATTCTTAAAGATAAAAGAATACCCTATGAATAGCAGAGAAGCACTGACAATAGTGTATCATCTATTGTATATAGGCTCACTATGAGTCAGACACCAACTCCACAGCACCTAACAACAACAATGGTTCATTGTATCTGGGTATCATCTGTATCTATATCTGTATTTAGATACCTATATGTAGATAGTAAACACAATATTTTCCAAATATATCATACACTGACCATCCACTTTATTTATATACTTCTTTGTCCAACTGAAACATTTGTCTTCATATTTCAAAACCCATTCTAACATTTCCACTTTAACTGTGCCTTTTCTGCTCCACTTCAGCAGAGTTATAGCCCTTGGTATATAGATTAGTAATGATATTTATTATTATTATTATTATTATTATTATTATTATTGTGTTGTTGTTAGGTGCCACAGAGTAGAGACCAACTCATAATGGCCCTATGTACAACAGAATGAAACATTACCTGACACTGTGCGATGCCCAGCACTATGTCAGTGCTTCTCTGCTAATCATAGAGTTTTCAATGGTTGACTGTTTCAGGATTGTTTTGGGAGTGGACTGCCAGGTTCTTCTCCTGTTTTTGTAATGCTGGGATCAAACCCTGGAGCTTAGGGAATACAAGAGCAAGCATTCTACTGAGATAAATTTCAGCCAGTTATTATTATAGTATTTGATAATAACGCTATGTCCTGTGTGCCCATATGTTCATACAAATTTTCTCATTTAAGCCATACAACAAGCTTGCAGGGATTAGCTGCAATTTATAAATAGAAAAGAAATATTCAATGAAAATGAGTAACTTGTACAAGGCTCACAGTTAATATTCACAAAACCAATATTTAAATCTACCCATTAGTTCACATGGCCCCTCGTACCATCACATTTATCATATTTTCTAATAAATATTTCTCTCCTTGTCTATATCACCTAATATTAGGTAATCTCAAAAAACATCTATATCACCTAATATTTTGTACTATCAAAAATAATCTGATCATGACTTCTTTTTGAATTCAGTTTTTTCCAGCTAATATCTGTCATATAAAAATAGTTTTAAAATATTTATTGAGTGAATTAGTCAGCCAAAGAATAACTAAATGCCACATTTGTACTCGCCGGGATTTAGCTCAGTTGGTAGTGCCCTGCGCTGCAGTCTCTGAGGTCCCGAGTTCGATTCCCAGCACCACAAAAATGGGAGAAGGACCTGGCAATCCACTCCCAAGGCAATCCCGAAACAGTCAGCCATTGAAAACCCTATGAGGGTCGCTATGAGTCGGATACTGACTGGAGGGCACCTAACAACAACAACAACAACAACAACATTTGTACTCAACACAGATTGGTAAAAAATGTTAATGCCAAGAAAATAGAAAACGTGATATGATGGTTAGCTTTCATTGTCAACTTGAAAAAATCAAAAGATTCTCAGATTAGTGAAGCACAACTCTATACTTGTCTGTGAAGACAAACAATCTACCCTGAGGGTGATCTGGTATTATCCAGTGTGCATGGCTCTGGAGGAGGGAGTAAGGTAGACAAAAGAAGCCTGTACATGGGACAGGCTTGAAAACTCTTATGGAGCAGAACATGTGTGTCTGTCTCTCTGTCTCTGTCTCTCTTTTTCTAGAATTGCCACTGCTGGAGATAACAGAGGACAGTTTCTTAACTTCCATATGGATTCAACATCAGACTTTTCAGGGTACTTCTTGACCTCAATATCAGCACCAGAGACTATTGAGGTCTACAGCACTCAGATTGAGTGGCTTTAGTCTCTCTATAGGCATGGCTGTGGAACTACCTTGTCCCATGTTCCAAGTTAATACATCCATGTATGTATATATAGACATACATTGTATATATACATACATACATTTCTATTGGTTCTGTTTCTCTACAGAACTCTGGTACACATGTTTTCAATTTCAAGTAGCTTACAATCTTCCATTTTAGTAGTAACATAGAAAAGTATAAAGTCACAGGAATAGATTCAAATTTCTAATTCCACCTTTGCCAATACCAGGATTGGGAAAGCCATATAATTTCTCTGCTATATGACTTCACAGCTTCCCCAAATCCAAAAGGTTAGATTATGTAATAAAAAAGCTAATTTCCCACTCTAGCAATCTGTCACTGACCTCTAAGAAAGTCAACCTATGCTAGCACTACACACTTTCTATGTGTAAATCACTGGCATTTAGCAGGAATTGGTTTAAAGAATTTGCAAACTACAACAGATTCCACTTCAGGAACACAGCGTTATGAATCTATTAAAAGTTTTGAATGGTTATAAATAGCAAAAGGGTTGATTAAGGCATTTTACTTTTGTTATTTTATTCAGCTCAAGCCCTGAGCTTCAATTTCCTCATCTTTGTAATGGAGATTCTGTGAAGATATAAAAAGTTCTTGCCAGAAGTGGGCAAACAGTAGGTAACAGGAAAAATGCCATTTTCTTTCCCATTCTGCTTCTAATCATGTTCTCTTTCCATCTCTAGACATTTAAAAACACCTTTTTATTCACATAACATATAGACTGATTGTCAAAACATTTAACATTTTGTAGGGCACTGGGATTGACCAGAACGGGGTCCCACTTCATCACAGAGATTCAGTTATAAGCAATCTACAGAGCCTGGACAGGAATTTTTGTGTGGATTATTAGTCATTGGCCAGTTATTTTGGCTTCACACCAGAAGTGGCTCATTTGCTTTATTCAATTTGGATCCATCTATGTGCCTCACTCTGACTAAGTTATGGCATAGTGCAGAGCAAAGCTTTAATATTTCATCAAGAACAACCCACATTTCAAATTTCAGTGCTATCCTTGCACTTCACAATTATTGCAGCAAAAACTTTTATCATATTTATTTTCATTAAAGATTAAAGAGCAAAGAAAAACTGGTGGGGTACTGTAGTGCATGGGTATAATCTCAATGACCCAGGAGGCTAAGGAAAGAAGATCACAGGTTTTAGGACAGAAGCAGCAATGCAAGTTACCAAGAACCTGTCTCTGAAGTAAAATTTTAAAAAGAGCCTCAGTGGTAGAGTACTTGCCTAGCATGTGCAAGGCCTTGGGTTCATCCTTGAGTTCTGGAAGAAAAAAAATTCTTAAAAAATGCTTCTTCAATGTAACTGTTATTATTTAAGCAAGCAGAAAATATTTAGTGAGTGTTATATTGTATAAAACATTACAAAATTGACTGCTGGTAGATATGGAAACAAGTTGTAAAAAAAGAGCCCTCAAAATCTACTGCTTGATTCTACTCTAAATAAGAAACTTCAGCATCTACAAATTATGATAGAAATGTGATTTCATGAAAATTTAAATAGTTACTGATGGTTTGCAGTAAATTTTGGACACAGATTCTTCGAATTTTGACTAGCAACTCTGAGATTTGAAGTATGATTTAATAAAGTTATGAAGATAATTTCTTTTAAGCAGAGCATTATCAAGGAAGGTCTTAAATATGGTGGGATGATTCTTGCTCATTCTTTTTATTGAAGATTATTTTTATATAGCTCCTTAGCTTTTAGTGTCATTCCACCAAATAATGTCTCAAAAATATGACATGAAAGTGCGGTTAAAAAGTTACCAAATGACAATGACTGGTTATGACATAAATGCATTTTGCATTTCTCAAGTAATGGCATGATAGAAGAAATTAGTCACTAGGCGATCATAACTTAGCAGAAAACTGCTAAGTATACAAAAGCTATATAAGCTCAGAGAGAAAAAAACTTATTAATGAAATGTCACAAAATATCAAAGTTCACTATTCTTAATTTCCTGATGCCTACTGAATTACCTATAGACTTTTAAATAAATGATTCCTTTCATGTACACATTTTTAAAAATACCAAAAACTTAATATCATTAAATTTAATAAACACAATTAATAATTATTGAAAAGGAATTTCAGTATATCTAAAGGCAACTTATTTGAAGATTACAATGTACAAAATATCTAAATTCAAGCAAATTAATTATTATGAAGCAGCGTTAAGCTTCATTTTAATTCTTGGATTTACTGAACTCATGAATCTATTTGGCAACCTATAGATGTGTTATGTATGTTGTAATTAAAACTGTAAATGTATTCATAAGCACATCTATAAAAATTATAATAGAATGTGTTTAGAATCTTTGATTTTGTTAACCTTAAAGTTGCAAGAACAGTAAAATACTTTTCAAAATACCATTTGTTTATATCTTCATTCCATTCTTCAAATCTTTGTAGTCTATAAGGACTTTCTTGGTTGGCTATATCAAGATTTTTATTATACAAGCTTCTAAATAGGTGAGACCATTTTTATTCCTTAACTGTCTTACTCTTTATTGAATGTATAGAATTCTGACACTAACATTAAAGTTAGGTGTAACAATGGAATTTATGAAATATCCATGTCTGTTCACATCTACACCTTTTTCTTGATTTTGCTCAGAAACAAGTGGAAAATAACTTGTTAGATTCTCTACTTTCTATTTCCCTTTCTAATAGTCTGTGTTTCTATGTCATCTGAGATGAAATCAAA